>CAJHNH020002278.1:0-2500 GCA_905116865.2 Candidula unifasciata | reverse complement strand
ATAAGATATGAACAATCCCCTCTTATGTAAACAAAAGGAATTCATTCTAAATTTGATGCTGCTCTTGTAAGTCACATGGCCATGATGAACTTTCAGCGATTAAATTAACAGACCCTTTGCATTTCAGTGGAAATAATTAAGTTCTATGTGTGTTCTGTGTGTTTGTGTTATATTTATATGTGTGTGAGAGACAGTGTGTGTGTGCTTCCCTATATGTTGGTTTAACTTTGTAGTAACGCGCCTGACGAGACAAGGCGAAATATGCCTGACAATAAATTGTGTAATGTCTTGTGTCCGCATTATTTAACTTCACTGCGGAAAAACGCTGTTCTAGCTAATTTTTAAACTAAACAAGAGGTGCTATTATAGATACGTTACTTTCACTGACTTAATCTTGTCTGCCAGTATCAATTGTTGAATAATGTCTCCTGACTTTTTTTTCTCCAGGAAGATGGGCATTACTAATCTACTCTTAGTCTCACTATTGGCGCTGATCGTTCGGTGTCGTTGCAAAAATGCATGTGTATCGCCGCTGCTTCTAACACCATTTCTCGATACTGGGAACATTAAGGCAGCTCTGGAACTTAGTGAGGTTAAAGATCCTGATGGAGTTATCCCAAAAAGCTATTCTGGATTTCTTACAACTGATAGAAAAGCCAGGAACCATTTGTTCTTCTGGTTCTTCCCAAGTCTTAATGACACCAAAGCACCACTAATGATCTGGCTTAACGGGGGCCCAACTATATCTTCAATGTTTGGGTTGTTTTATGAAAATGGACCGATAAGAACGATAACTCACACAAATGGCTCAATTAGTTACGAAAGACGACCAGTCTCGTGGGCTGATCCCTTCTCTATGCTTTACATTGACAACCCCGTTGGCACGGGTTTCAGCTACTCGGAGACCAACAACTCCAAGACAACACAAGATGGCTACAGCGAAGAGCTGTATTTGTTTATTAAACAGTTTTATCTGATGTTTCCTGTCTACTACACTAGAGAGCTCTACATCGGTGGCCAGTCCTATGCTGGCAAATACGTTCCCGCTTTCGCTCATCAAATACACACCAGAATTCTGGAAGGAACATCCAAAATCCCGCTAACGGGCATCTATCTGGGCGGACCATATTTCGATCCTTTAATCCAGAGCGCGGAATTCTGCGAGTTTTTCTATTCGTTTGGCGCCATATCTCACACTAGGTTAATGAGATGTAAGGAGGATGTAACAAAGCTTACTAGCATGTCAAGCGAAGATATGGACAAATTGTCGTATGAAACGTTAATGAATATGGCTTTTCCGTGGGTTACTGGAAAGTGGAATAATAATTATGTCACATCTATTGATCCTGATTATTCGAGTGTGCACTACTTGATGAACGCAGAGGCAATTAAAGGCATGGTTCATTCGTGTGGACGGCCCTTCTTGGTCATTAATGAAGCGAACAGCGTAGAAAAGTTCAAATCTGATTTATTTAAAAGTACCAAAGGTAAGTTGGCAGATATTCTCGAGAAATACAAAGTGCTTCTGTATACGGGGGAATACGATGGGCTGATTACATCGCCGATGGTGGAAGCAGCACTGATGACCACTCCTTGGTCACGACTAGAAGAATACAGCAAATCAGTCAGGACCCTGTGGACAGTAAAGGATCAGCTTCGGGGTTTCTATAGCCAAGTTGGTCACTTCTGTCGAGTGGTCATCCGTAAGTCTGGTCATCAGACGCCACACGACCAACCAGAATCTTCCTTAGACATGATGGTCGACTTTGTTCGCCATGGTTGTATTCAGCCGTGACGCTGCTCTACAAGATCTACGTGACTATCATGTGTTGTTTGCAGAGGCAACGTTTCTTGATGTGCAGGACAAGAATCCAAAACACTTTATAAACTGCCAACAGATACGTGCAAAAACGCACGAAAAAACAATCGATAATCTGTAAATAAATCAACACAAACACGCAATCTCTGTAAGTTTTATATTGTAAAACGGGAGAACACTCTATCAGCACTTCACTTCAAACAGGTATCTTGTAAGAAAACTGTATTAACTGTAAAAGTTAAACTCTAGAATACAATCTGGAAATAAAGTAAACAATGCCCTTCAACATCTGCTAAAGTCAAAGTGTCTGTTTCGCAACACTAAGATCAAAATATATATAACTTTGATAAGACCACTCGTTTTATGTGGCTCTGAAACTTGGAGAACAACTAAAAGAAATGAAGCCTCATTACAGGTTTTCGAAAACAGTCTTACGACTAATTTTTTGACCCATCAAAGATGCAAACAGCGGTGAACGGAGATTAAGAAGCAACAACGAAATTCAAAATCTGTTTAAATCACCATTGATAACTGGCATCGTGAGGACTGCAATGGTTGTGGCATATTGACAGAAAGTCAGACGACATCTGACTGTATAGACAAGGGAATTTGTCGAAGACCACGAGGCAGAACAAGAAGACGATGGAGAGATACTGTCCCGATAGACCTGCAAAACACTTG
>CAJHNH020002277.1:5000-116035 GCA_905116865.2 Candidula unifasciata | reverse complement strand
AAAAAGTTAAAAGTTTTCAGTCAATGATGGATACCCAAAGACTATCCTGATGCACTCTGAAGCTCATGGCTCAAATGAAATTAAGTGTTTTATTAATTTTACCTTCCTCTGAAGTGAACTGCACAAGACTGAACTGATACAAGTACGGCACTTCTAGCGAAAGAATCTATCACGCCACAGACAGGACTGGAGGGTCATTGTCTACAACTCCAGACAGGTGCAGAAGAAGAATCGAGTTACAAATCCCAATATGGTTATTTACTGATCAATCAGGAGAAAGTTAGCGACCGCCCCTCCACCTCCCCTGCCCCACCCCTTGTCATATATCATGTGTAATCTACAATGATTCATAGGGCTGAGTGCTGGGTCCTGAATACAGCCACACACACTCACATACAAACATACGCCTATTTTCATACACATGATAGTAGATAGACAGCAGACTGACAGAAAGAAAGGCACACAAACAGATAGACAGAGGGAAGGACTGGTGGCCGACCAGGCGAGTAAACGGACGGATGGTTGCACAGAAAGGCAGGCAGACGGACGCACAGACAGACAGACAGACAGACAGACCGATAGGTCGGTAGATAAACAGCAGACAGACAAAGGGGCAGACAAACAAACATAAAGACAGAGAGACCGACAGAAATCGATAGACAGACAGACAAACAAACAGAGGGAGGGACAGACAGACAGCCAGCCAGACGGACGGACAGACAGACAGACCATGTCTGGGATATTTGTGTACTCTTGCTAACCCAGTCGTGTAACTTATCCTTTCATGAATACGTCTGGAGTGATGACATGGTTACCAACTACGGGTAGTGTCCAGCCACGAGACAGTCCTCGAGGAACACTGACGCCACCTGCCGGTGGCCATTGTTCTGATAAGAAGAAAAATGGCTCCGCTACGAACACATAAACAGCGCGGGTTCTTTACAGTGACTTGGTTTTGAAACAAGAACACTTGACTGTTTTCATCTAGGAGGAATGAATACACGTGTAACGTCTGGCATGGATATTTTGTGTGTTGCAACAGACAGGGAGAGACGGAAAAAGAAAGAAAAAAAAAAAAACGAGAGTGGAAGGAAGAAAAGGAGATAAAGAGAAAATAAAAGACAAAGAGAGAGAGAGAGAGAGAGAGAGAAAAACCGAGAATAAGAGAAATAAAATGTGCAAATGTATTGGACAAAGGGAAAATAAATAGCAAAGAAAAGAATAAGAATGCAGAATAAAAAAAAAATGTGAACAAGAAGACACACAAGCAATACTACAAATAGAAAGAAAAACTAAGGAAAAAAACAAAAAAGAAAATTGAAGAATTTCAAGAAAGAATGTCCTCGTGTACGTTCCAGGGCCCCATGGGGCAAGGGGGGGGGGGGGGAATAGACCCATTGCCATATTTAACAAGCTTGTCGAAAGAGTCGATTATTTAGGTGTGTTTCCTTCGAAGTCGGAATGCATTTGCCCGAGAGCCGAAGAATCAACAGTCTGCATAAAGAATAGGGCAGATTGCCAAACGGATGTGCAGAAAAACCTCAGGTACTGGAGCAAGACTAAAATCCAGAAGTGGACGGCCAACCAGAACTTTCCTCCAGAGTTTATTCAGCCAGCTAACGCTAGGAAGAATAAGACAGAAAGAAAGAAAAAGCTGTATTGCGAGCAACTGACAAGCGCTGAAAGAAGTCTGCTGTAGACAAAGACAGCTTAAGATCTACGTTGAGGATGCCAGAGTAACATCACAGTGGCTGAATACAGTTCAGTATTTTTTTTCCCGCTTTCAATAACTAAATATTTTAAAACATTGAATTAAAAAAAAATGGTTATTATCCTGAAATTTCTATTGTTGGTAGTGTACCATCTTGAAGACTGATTCTAAAGTCCAACACACTGAGCTAATAACGCCTAAAAATGGCTGTCGTTTATTTTGAGTTTAGAAACTTTCCGATATCAATCAACCACTTTGTGTCATGGCAACCAGTTTACTCTGGATAGACATTGCTACTGTAAAGGGGAAAAATTAGCATCGCAACTTATGATCACAGGCTACTACCTTGTCCAAGAACATGCAATAATACGTGCAACAGGAGGAAATTAACCCTGAGCCTCATGAACTCAGGTGGGCCCACTCTCTGGTAAAATGTCTAGGAGCTGGTGGGCCGAAACATTTGTCGACGAGAGATTATTTCTACTGACGATTGGTCGACTCCTGCTGTACATGCTCTCCTGTGGAGTTTCTTCTTATTGGCTTCAGCAGAACAAGAGAAGCTTACTAGAAAATGTTATAGGCAAATAATGGCGGCTGGTGAGATCACGTTCCCATCATACATAGAGTATGACCTTGGCTCCCAGGTCGACCCAGCCTTGAGTGGGTACCGGGTGCAGTCCCGGAAAAGTAAAGGCGGCCGGCGTGATGCTGACCACATCACCCATCTTGTGCCGATTGGTCTAAAAAAAATATAGGTCTAGCCCTATATGCCCTATACGCCTAAAGGCGTGGAAAAGGGTCCTTTACTGTTTACTTTTTTATAGATAGAGTGATAATTATTTTATAAACATCCAGGTCTAGTACAAAGTGGTCTAAATGGGTAGCTCTGCGATCAGCTTGGGGCTGGTATTTTGGCAGAAAGTTGGGAACGGTCACCAAACGTCTGACAATACGTGAACGACAATGAATTAATTATTAACAGAAAACAAATGGAAATAGAAATAACTAAGAAATGAAAACTGTAAAATCATGTTTAAAGCTCTTTCAGTTACCAGTTTCTGTCACAAACCCCCCCCCCTTCCCCTCTGCCTTTTTAAGTCCAGCGACAACTCCTCTCTCCCCATCCGAAGGATTTGAAATTAATCAGACATTTGTTTTTAAAAACTGACCTTAGCACCCGTGCCCACCCAGAGTAAAATGCGTAGCAGGAATTGTAATTAGAAGTAAATGCGGCTAGTGTAATATTCACTACATCACGCATCGATTACCAGTACTACTACCACCATCACAACTAAAAAAAAAAAATATCACTACTGTCTGTTTTACCGCCTGTCTATGTCGTGTAGACAGGGCGTCGTGAGCCAGAGAAGCCGTACGGCTAGTGCTCCCGCCAAGGACTGTTCAGGTTTTGATGTTTAATTGTGAACCCAGGTCACAAGCATGACATCAGACGTTGTAACCACCCGGCCAACCACAGCAACAGCTACTACTATTCTGTTGTTCTACTGCCGATGCTGCTACTATGAGCAAACTAATCTGGTGGGTGAGGCGGTTACTGTGACTTCCCTGACATGGGCAGTACTGATGTCATTGATGTCACTGATGTTATTGATGTCATTGATGTCATTGATGTCATTGATGTCACTGATGCCATTGATGTCATTGATGTCATTGATGTCATTGATGTCATTGATGTCACTGATGTCATTGATGCCATTGATGTCATTGATGTCATTGATGTCATTGATGTCACTGATGTCACTGATGTCATTGATGTCATTGATGTCATTGATGTCCAGTGACATGCATATCGCGAAGAAGATCGTGTCGAGGGTGGTGGATAGGGAGTGCGGCCTGGAGCACCATGGGCAAGAGTCGACTGATTAATCACCACAAAATGGGCGTCATTTCAGTTATGAAAGTCCTCACTATTCAGTAATCTTTCGTTCCCATATCTTTTCATTCCCAGATAGTCTTTCAACAATTTTTTTTTGTTCCAACAATTATTATCTTTTTCTGTTTTGTTCTCACATCTTTACATTTCCAAGCAATCTTCTAAACTAATCGTCCCCATAACAACAACCAATAAAAAAAATAACAATAATAATAATTATTATATCATACAGCTGTATGCAGATTTCTTAGGTCAACAGTCAAAGTTTAAGAAAGTGCCAACGAAAAATACACCGAACGACGAAAAACAATACAAAAAAAAAAAAAAAACCTACGTTGTTAGTGCAATGTGTGACACTTATAAAAAAACATGTGCGTATTCGTATGCAACAGTGTGTCAAAATTTCAAAGCAATCGGTGAACTTTCGGCTTACACCTTCATGTAAATGTCTGAGGTCAACAGTCAAAGTTTGCCTACCAAAAACCCGCACCCGGAAAGCAGCAACGAAAAAAAAAAAAAATACCGATCGTTGGAAAGCAAAACCACGATGCCGAAGTAATCGTAGCTGTAGCTAGGAAGCTCGTGTTTTGTGCGACACCTATATAAAAAGGCGCGCCTATTCCATTGCAACGTTGTTAAAATTTTAAAGCAATCGGTGAAGAACTTTAGAAGATTAGCTATCAATATAAACGGACATTTACATTTTTATTTATATATACAGATTTAACCAACCAGCCATATTTAACATAGCACTTTGAGACAGTCTGTCCCCGCAATATTGTCTTGTCATTTCTTGACATCTCAGACACCAAACCAACAGGGACGCTCCCGAAGTATATTTTTGTTTACTTTACTTACCAATCTAGAGCGTGCGAAACGGAATGTCTTGTCACTGTGACCGCCCAGCCTTCCCTTCTCCAAAAGCCCAGTAAACCGACCCCGAAGACGGGTTTCTATGGTCACAAAAGCTAGGATTTGACGTGTTGGCTGTCAACAAGCGACAGGGAATACGGGGGGAGGGGGGAATAGGTGGGAATAGAGGATTGAAGCGTGAAATAGAAGAAGAAGAAGAAGAAGAAGAAGAAGAAGAAGAAAGAAGAAGAAGAAGAAGAACAACAAGAAGAAGAAGAGATGTGGTGAAAATGGGAAATAAATAAATATTACTACTGTAACTACTCCTACTCGTGCTGCTGTAAATACTATCAGTACAACTTCTTGTACTACTCTAAAAACGAGAACATTGAACCTACCACTAATATCACTAGTACTACCGCTAATATTACTGTAAATACAACTACCTCCACTATTACTGTTGCTGCTGCTTTAACCACTATTACTGACCGGCTCTCTAGCGTAGTTGGCTAAACCGGATTTCGCGGAGACCGGGTGACGAACTCCTTGTGGCCCGGGTTCACTCCTCGGGGGTAGGCAGAAAAGCCACATTTCTCCCAGATTTACGGTATTTACAATGGAATCAAGGCCGAAAGGTTGCGATATTCATAATACCGAGCCTAAGGGTTAACAACTCATGGCTTCTGGATACTAAAACAAACAAACAAACAAAACCACTACTACTAACTATTACTAGAACTATCCCAGCTGCGTTTACTACTATTACTTACTATTACTAGAACCATTCAACAACAATAACAACTGCTATTATTACCACAACAACTACTACTTCTATTATACTGTTCATTACCGCTGCTCTATATGCCAGTTCAGTTGGATTTCAAATAGTCGACCCATAAATAAAGTCGGCTATGCTAAATCACGACTTGACTGAATCTACACTACGCTTAGTCTCTTCCCCTAAAAGTACATACACTCTGAGACTTCTGTTTGACCATCATTGGATGCCTCTCGCTCGTAACCTTCCGACTTTTCCCTGCTGTTTAAAAAAAATAAATAAATATGCAAAATGCTACCCATGGGCAGATTGTTTTTAAAACTTGTGGTTTTTCGACCTGAGCATATCAATCCTGCCTGCAAATACCTAATGCAACAAGAATCAGGTAACAGCGCGCGACTGTGTCGGTTAGTCTTTCAAACTGGCTAATCATCGACAGGCCCACGGTGAATACTTTTTATGCTTACATCCACCAGCTGTGGCACTGCTATCAAAAAGTTGCTTCATATCTCTCATTTTAAACATAATACTAAAGATCTCTCAATGCGAAAATAATTTAAAAAAAAAGAAGTCTCACTGAAAAAAAGAAACAAAAAATCTTCTGAAAGGATTAGAGAAAATCTGAATTAATATGGCAGGAGCAAAGAAATTAGAAATTTCATTTCAATAATTGAACACAATAATATTTTAAAGCAAGAATAAACTAAATTATATCGTATATCTTAGGATACGAGTAAAAGAGATGAGACATGGTATGATTGTGGTAAGAATACGGAAGCCATTTCTGATGAGAGTAGAACAGGTAAGAACTCTCCTGACATTAGTAAGACATACGATATACCTCATAGTTAAGACAAAAACAGATTATAAATTTCATGACTTCACTAGTCACATGATACTTTTTGGTAATCTCGTAATTAGGACGGAGCAAATGAGAAGTCCAACCAAAGCCTTATGCAGCACTAGACATGTCATGGCAAGAGAATAACACAGAAAACTCGCGATACTTGCTCAGTGCACTAGAAATTTTCACGCAAATCTGGCTGTTTGTTTGTTTTAGTATCCAGAAGCCATGAGTTGTTAACCCTTAGACTCAGTATTATGGATATCGCAGGCTTTCGGCCTTGATTCCATTGTAACTACCGTAAATCTGGGAGAAATATGGCTTTCCAGACCTACCCCCGGGATTGAACCCGGACCACAAGGATTTCGTCACCCGGTCTCCGCGCAATCCGGTTTAGCCAACTAAGCTAGAGAGCCGGGCCAAAGCTAGTTGTAAAGGTATGCCCCAAGTACTATAAAGTGAGTTCTGGAGTCAGCTTCTTGCTTGGTGATTCACTTCTATTTGTGCATTAGCTTGCTGTCAGTTTTGTAGAAACTTCTGTCTGGCTGTCTGTGTATGGACTGTGTTGTTGATCCAGGACTGCGATTGTGAGAGCACTTATGTTTTCTAGATCTAAAATATTTGTGTGCAGACTAGTGTTTTATCGACATTCAGGTAGAAGCTAATCATCACTGGAACTACGGAGTACGTGCTCGATACCCTCCTCTTCAGGTGGCAACGGAGACAGTGGGAAGAGAAGAAGCCGAGGAAATGGAGACTTGCAATTTGCCTGGATACTTGGAGTTCAGTACCATGTAATATCCCCCTGAGACTATCTCCGGGTTCTGCAATTTCACGCCCAGTATGTATACAAGCAGGACTGCAGAAGTTGAAGCACTAGCTGCTGGACGGCTATTGACATTTGCAGATGATGCCCTTGCACACAGACAGGAAAGCGATAGGGAATATGCAGCACAGGAGCTACAGGCTATTGTAGACAAAGTGACTGATTAGGGTGCCAAGATGGGAGGCTGTCATCAACTCAGAAAAGGCGGCTATTTTGTGGTGCTCTCTGGACAATAGAATTGAAAGAGCAGATTTTTCAAAACAGAAACATCTAAAGAAAAAGCAAACTGAGGTACCTGGGTTTCATCTTCGATAGAAGACTGCCCTTTAGGCATTTTATGGAGCCAGTTCGGGTGAAATGCCAAAACGGACTTCCCTTGGATTCATTGTTTGAGGTCCCTACATGCATAGGACAGCAGGTTCACTTGGTATGTTACGCGTTACAGGTGCCGTAATGATAACCTCTGTGGACACTGAACGGGATCTGCCTTGTCGGACTGCAATCCGGGTAGTTATTGTTTAAGCTCAGGGTGCTACGGTAGTAGCCATTAATCAATTGCACATTGCCTCCAAAGTCAGCCATGAATTTGGCGATAGAGTTATTCTTTCTGACACTTAAAAACGTTAGTCCTAAATAAGACCAGTAGTAAGAAGGACCAATCACAGCTCTACAGATCTACAAGAGTTAGAGTCAGATATTTAACTTTAAGTCACCTCATCCCATTGCGGCACAGAAGCAATGAAAAGAATGCAGCTGGTCAACCAACATCAGAATACAGCTAGCATTGTAAAGCTCTTCAGGTAGGTAGGTAACTGTATCCCACCAGGACATCACATAGGCGATAAACACCCGGTGACACAAAGTGCCATTATGCGGATAAGGATCACCCGTGAAGATGTCCCAGAAACCCCTTTCATCCTTTAGGCCATATCTATTGCTTGGTCATAGCTACGCCCCGGCTATATTTAGGGCCCACGGCAGAAGCCAGGGTGGGGTTTCAAAAAAAAAAAAAAAAATTGCATCTATAATCTTACATCTCAAAGCTCTATATAAAGCACTATATATATGTAAAGCTCTATATAAAGCACTATATATATGTAAAGCTCTATATAAAGCACTATATATATGTAAAGCTCTATATAAAGCACTATATATATGTAAAGCTCTATATAAAGCACTATATATATATGTAAAGCTCTATACTTCAGTGTTCCCACTATAAGCTTTTAAATGCTTATACGTTTTGCGTTTTAAATAGAAAATTACTTCAGTTGTGAAGCGACGGAAATGCCAGGTTTACAAACACCCGCTCGCACCATCTACTAATAAGCGACTGTCTGCACGGCGACGCGGTCGCTAGTCTGTCCATTCCTGGAGGCTGAATAATTTCTGATATTATTGTCATCCGCGCGTCAGTCGCCTAGCAACCGGTTAAATCCCCTGGCAACACTATATTAACACACCAGTGAGGGAAATCTTTGAAATAAGATGTACGTGCGAATATGAGCCGGACAGACGGGGATGGGAAGGGGGGGGGTGGGAGTAATTGTTGCAGGGTAGAGTGAGGAAGAAGGAGGGGGGAAGAAGGAGACAGCGAGGGCAAGAGAGAAAGAGAGAGAGAGAGAGAGAGAGAGAGAGAGAGGAGGGAGAGAAGGAGTAAGATAGTGAAGAGATGAAATGAGATTGGGGAACTTGAGGGAGAGATGGAGAGTATTAGAAAGCAAACATCGAAATAGAAAGGGACAGAGAGAAGGGGACGGGTAGGAGACAAATGGAGAAAAAGAGAGGGTGAGGGACAAGTCAAACAAAGGGGAAGCGAGATAAATAGAGACAACGAGTTGTCGACAGAGAGAGAGAACGTTTTTACTGAGCGAGAGAGAGAGAGAGAGAGAGAGAGAGAGAGAGAGAGAGAGAGAGAGAGGGACAAGAGGAAAATAGAAAGGAAGATAGATAGAGAGAGAGAGAGAGAAGGAGGGAGACAGGAGAGAGAGAGAGAAAGACAGACAGACAGACAGACAGACAGACAGACAAACAGACAGAGAAGGATTCTATGAAAGAGACACAGGTGGGATTGTTCTAAGAGTCAAAATAGTAATGAGAGAGAGAGAGAGAGAGAGAGAGAGAGAGAGAGAGAGAGAGAGAGAGGGAGAGAGAAAGAGAGTGGTTCTAAGAGATACAGAAAGCGTAACTGTATATGATAGTTTTGCGAGAGAGAGAGAGAGAGAGAGAGAGAAAGAGAGAGAGAGAGAGGGAGAGAGTAAAGGTATAAGAGACAGCAAAATAAGTTCTAAGAGAGTGAGAGTAGATGTGTTTGATAGAGCTTCCGAAAGAAAGAGACTAAGGGAGAGAGAGAGAGAGAGACAGAGAGAGAGAGAGAGAGAGAGAGAGAGAGAGAGAGAGAGACAGAGAGAAAGATCGAGCTACAGACATAACTGAAAATTGATCTTAACACTGAGCTGGTCTGAAGCTGCTTGTGTTTGCAAACAGCAGACATCCTCACGGAGAAAAGACTTTTTAATGCAATTATTGTTACATGTTTTAGTCTCTCTCTCTCTCTCCCTCCCCTCTCCCCCTCTCTCCCTCTCCCACTCTCTCCCTCTCTCTCCCACTCTCTGGCAAAAATGTAACAGTTCACTGTTAAAATTCGATGTCAGTATTTTAAGGAAGTTTAAAATTGAATCAAATAGGGCTGGTGTAGGGGAAAAGTGTGTGTGTGTGTGTGTGTGTGGGGGTGGGGCGTGGGGGATGGTGTGGTCAGACGTGTGAACGAACGAAAAAACGAACTTTATTTTCAAAGGGTCACAGACTGGTCACGCAAGTCCGTATACATTCGGTCCTTCCAAACATTCGTCTTTGGTGCAAACATTTTATTTGTGTATGTTTGTTTGTAATAATGAGGAAGGTCAAGGATAGAATAGGAATACTAGTTGGAGGTTATAATAATAACAATCTTCGTTATACAGATGATACAGTATTAACAGCTGAAAACGCAGAAAACCTACTACAACTATTAGACATTGTTCTACTAGAAAGTGAAATAAAAAAAAAGGGCACTCGATTTGAATATTAAAAAAAAAAAAAAAAACAGAAACAAGGGTTATAACAAAGAAGAAGATAACTCCAAAATGTGACATAGCTATAAAAAGGAAAGTGCTTAACCAAGTCAATAAATGCAAGTATTTGAGAATATTCATAACATCAGATAGACGATGTGTGACAGAAATTAAGAGCAGAACTGGCCAGGCACCGGCAGCTTTTCAGAATATAAAAAGTATTTTATATAATAATTCACTCTTATTAAACATCAGGAAAACGAGTACTGAATTGATACATCCAGTCTGTTCTGCTGTATGGTAGTGAATCTTGGAATGTGAGCAAATTAAGAAGAGTTTGGAGGCAGTTGAGATGTGGTTCTTAAGAAGAATGTTGAGAATATCTTGGACTGCCAGAATAACCAACACTGAACGCCTGGAAATGTGTAATGAAAGTAGAACTTTATATACAACAATGAGAAGCAGACAAAGTTCACTGGTAGAAGCGGCAGAGGCAGACCAAAAGAAATTATGGTTAATGGCGGTTGTTCACCCTTTTCTTGACTCTTTTCAGGACGCGGGTTGTACACGTGTGTATCCGTTTTACATATCTGTGCAGTCTGTTGTTGACTTGCCTAATCAGATGGATGCATTTCGACTTGGAACGAATGATTTGATCTATAAAGATGTTATGAAGCGAAAAGACAAGGCTCTGGACGAATATCACAGTTAGCAGAGAGATGGTAGAACGGATCACTGCTTTTTTTCTATCCCAAGTATGTAGAACGGAACAAGAAAAAAAGAATACCAACGGCCAAAATACTGATGCGGATATTAACTGCACAACAAAAATGGGAATTCTCCGATGTAGAGTATACTCGACCCAACTGTATGACACATACTGAGTCCAACTGAGTCTGCGGGGATGTGGAGCTACAGACGATGGCAGTGTGCAGATTCACTGCATCAAACCTTCTCTGCTGAGGCGTCATATGGCTGACTAACTGCATTTCAATGATTCATACAGAATATGCAGAACACTGGTTTGATCGCAAGAAATCCAGTGGATACAATTAATTCTTCTTCTGCGCTTATGGCAAGATGTAATTACCTAGTGCTCGTTTAAATCATGGTCGCCAGATTTGCCTCTTTTGGCCCACTCACCCGACTTCTGTGGGCATTTGTTGACCGCTTTAGCCTTCCCGGCAACTAATTCAATATCTATGGGCTGTTGAAAACATGGCAATGAGGGTTCGGTAATGGGGTATGACTGTTAGCAAGCAGGTGGAAAGAATGAGTGAAAATGCACACACGTTTGTCTGCTTGCACACATACACAAAGCGAGTAAGCTCCCCTCAATAAAATACTCACAGAAAGCGAATGAAGCGATGAAATAACATCCAACAAAGCAACAACAGGAATACTTAACTGCAGCGGTAAACATTTCAAAGGAAAACACACCAAAGATGCACCCACTGAAGATAAGGAAGATGATATTAAAGAAGATTTCTATGAGCTCATTGAGCATAAAGGAAACTCCCAAGCCTGATTTGGAAGAAGTATTGTATATCACAACACGGCTTAAAAACAATAAAGCAACTGGTGCTGATGGAATTGCTGCTGAACTTATACAAGAAGGTGGTCATGAATTATATTTACAAATATGAGTTAATAAAATTAGTTTGGAAGACGGAGAAATGATCCCACGAGTAGCAGTAGTAGTAGTAGATTTTTACCCCAATAGGATATCACACAAGCGATAAACACCCGATGGCACAAAGTGCCATCATGTGGATAAGGATCACCGTGGAGAGGTCCCAGAAACCACGTTCAGCCATTAAACCATATTTATGGTCGGGCTATATTGCGGCCTTTGGCAAGAGCCAGGGTGTGGCTTCAAAAGAGAAAAAAAGTTACATCTCACAAGGAGATGACTATGTTCCAAGACACGACAGACCCCATGAGTGGAAACAGTCATTATTTTTATCTTTTTCTAAAAAAGGAGACTAGTATACATGTGAAAAATATAGAGGAATATGTTTATTATCTACAAGCTATAAGATACTATCGGCGGTACTGCTATACAGGCTAAAACTATACGTCAAAGATTAATAGGGTAATTACCAAGCATGTTTGCGAGAGAACAGATCAACAGTAGATCAGATATTTATTGTATGACAAACAACACAACAAAATTGAGAATGGAGAGTGAAAAGGAAACCCCAGCTGATTTCCAGTAAATTAACCGGGGCAAAGAAAATCAGACATCATATCTAACTATGTTGTAGGCATCCTAAAAATCAAGTACCAAACCTACCCTGTCTGTTCTAGAGCCCATCATAAACATCAAATGCAAAGGTGGCCGCATTTGATCAGGTATCTTTTCCTTACCGGCAACTGCCTAAACGCCTAGAGAGGAATTCTTTCCTTTCTAAAAAGCCTCAGTTTATTAGCAAAGACTTTCTCCGGCTTCTTGCCAAACGTATTTTGTAGCGTGATAATCTACATAAGCTTTGTTCCCCCCAAAGTTCCACCCAAATCCTAATAGTAAACTCTCTACAATACTACTGTTGGGACCGTCTTAAACATTCAAGAATCATTCCATTGTAAACGTTTCAGGACTTGTTCATTTTTAAAGTTTGAAAATCTAAATTTCCAAGGGACAAAAAGTCTGGAACCGTTGATCAAGATGATTCATTCACCGACTGTTGACGCTCGCCATCTTTCCTTTCCCCCTTCGTGTCCAACGCTTAATCATGAGTACTGAGTTTCACAGCAAAGCAAACACGGATGTTTGGAGAGCTTTTCTGTCATTGTCTGCAGCCGATGGATTAACGTCTTCAGACAAGCAAAGAAACATGGACGCTGGAGCCAAGAGCTGTACACGTCGCTTGCATTTGTGATGAATGGCGACCTGAACGGCTGCGGTCTAAATCAGGATGGCAAGTAAAGAAAGCAGAACGTTGAGGAAATGTTCAGCTAACAATGAATGTCTGGATGGTATCGTGTGGTGCAGGGTTTGATCTCTGCTGGGGTGTCTATCTAATGTAAAGGTGAGTCTAAAACAGACGACTACACATAAATGTCCCTTCGGTGGGGATAAATACTTGTTTCTAAAGATAGTGCCTGTATTGGGTCCAATGTTCATAACTACACAGGATGCCAAATTCCAACCACAGACAGACACTAACACCGATATCTGTTTAATACCACTATCACTTTTGGCACCACCACAATAACTTATCTCTAGTACTTTCTGAGTGTATTCCATCGTCCACTTTTGTTGCAGAATTCAACAGATAAGGAAAAAGGAAGTTTAACATGCGTTGGTAGACATTTAGGACAGAATTCTGGCCCAGCTGGGTGGATAGGCAGGGCATTCCGTTTGGCTTTGAAGATACTTCTGCTTCGAGCAATGGTTTACAAATTGCAGTTTTCTCCATTCAGACTGTGGTCGACGTTTTGCTGTTGTTCAGGTTAGGAGTTAAGTGCTAGATGTAGAATTACCTTTCCCAAGGAGTTACCACACTGCCTACAGTATCTGGTGTAAATTTGCCTAATCATGACCTGATTTCCCCCGACCATATCTTACCACAGAGTAAAGGTGTTTAGAAGCATATGTTTATTGCGCATGGTTCTATTCAATGTGGTTTCCCTAATAAACATAACGATAACCTGCGTGCTTTACCCCGTAACTCCAGCGACAACCTCAGTTATCACAGAAATACTTGCAACATGAACGCAAAGACAGAGTCCGAAATCGAATACAAAACCTTTACATTAATATGCAACTAGTTGTCCAAGGATACACAAGGAAACACAAACAAGGAGGCACAAGGAAACATAAACAAGGAGACACAAGGAAACACAAACAAGAAGGCAGAATGAAATAACATTTGTGGATCGTGAACGTTTGAAATCAAAAAAAAATCCTCTGAAGTCAGATCACATGTGCCTGAGCCGAGAGGAACCAACAGTCTGCATACAAGTAAGCAATGTGCTTAAAACGGATGTGCACACACTTCAAGTTTTGGAACACAGCTGAAAAGGACAGCAACCAAAACTTTCCGCCAAAGTTTACAGATGGTAAATACAAAGAAGAAAAAGACAAAATGCAAAAATAAGAGGTTATTATAATTACGCGCAGGTTCCTCTGTTTTGTCTATCTGTTATACTGTATAATCCAGCACAGGACACGATGCAGTATGAAGTCGATTAAGAATTCTTTGATAGCCCCCCCCCCACCTCCCCCCCCCCAAAAAAAAATGGAATATTTAGCCTCCGTTTCCGTGCCTTTTGGAGAAAAAAAGAGGGATGAGGGGAGAGGGGGTGTGCCTTTATTAATTTCATTCCACAACTCACAGTGCAAGGACATTCTATAACTCACAGTGCAAGGACATTCTATAACTCACAGTGCAAGGACATTCTATAACTCACAGTGCAACGACATTCTATAACTCACAGTGGAAGGACATTCTATAACTCACAGTGCAAGGACATTCTATAACTCACAGTGCAAGGACATTCTATAACTCACAGTGCAAGGACATTCTATAACTCACAGTGCAAGGACATTCTATAACTCACAGTGCAAGGACATTCTAAAACTCACAGTGCAAGGACATTCTATAACTCACAGTGCAAGGACATTCTACAACCCACAGTGCAAGGACATTCTATAAATCACAGTGCAAGGACATTCCACAACTCACAGTGCAAGGACATTTTATAACTTACAGTGCAAGGACATTATATAACTCACAGTGCAAGGAAATTCTATAACTCACAGTGCAACGACATTCTATATCCCCCAGTGAACGGACATTCTATAACTCACAGCGCAAGGACATTATATAACCCACAGTGCAAGGACATTCTATAAATCACAGTGCAAGGACATTCTATAACTCACAGCGCAAGGACATTATATAACTCACAGTGCAAGGACATTCTATAACTCACAGTGCAAGGACATTCTATAACTCACAATGCAAAGACATTCTGTAACCCACAGTGCAAGGACATTCTATAACTCACAGTGCAATGAAATTCTTTAACTTACAGTGCACGGGCATTCTATAACTCACAGTGCAACGACACGCTAGTTGCATTGTTTTCAGGTGTTACTCAGCGTGCGTCCTATCTAATGCCAGCATAATTCTTTTCACCATTCTTATTCATCGGAATTGAATTAGCTCTCTCCTAAAGATGGGTCTTAGAGATTCTACCAAACTATCCCATTCCTTCTGTTATGCGCTGACCACCAATTTGAGAATTCAAAATAATTATTTATTAAATCAGCCCAATGAAGGTACAGCCCGACGGACAGTTTGCAAAATGGCCACAAATCACAGGTCTCCAGCACACCAGCAACAAACAGATCTGACAGAAAATAACTGCCAAGAGATATGACGTTTACAAAGACTGCAGTAAAATATATTTTATTTCCAGACGTAAAGCATCCACAGATAACTGCTGACATTTGGCCGGAGCAAAGTTTAGCACGTACATCACGAGTCAGTCATTAGTTCTGCATTCTTACATCTAAGAAGCCTCAGAGGAATGGCGTTCCTTGTTTAATAATAGTAGAAGATGTACAACCACATAGTTAAACTGGTTCTAAGTAACATCATTCCCCACCATCTATCTTGCCGATATACGTCAGCATGATCACTAGAATTACCGATAAGGGTAGTACTTTTTTCCTGCCTTTTTCATTTACCAAGCCATCCATATATTTATCTCTTTATATTCACCCTGCTCTTGTTCCATCTGCCATCCATATATTTATCTCTTTGTATTAGCCCCACTCTTGTCCCATCTGCCACCCATATATTTATCTCTTTGTATTCACCCTGCTCTTGTCCCATCTATCATCCATATATTTATCTCTTTGTATTCGCCCTGCTCTTGTCCCATCTATCATCCATATATTTATCTCTTTGTATACGCCCCGCTCTTGTCCCATCTATCATCCATATATTTATCTCTTTGTATATTCCCTGCTCTTGTCCCATCTATCATCCATATATTTATCTCTTTGTATTAGCCCTGCTCTTGTCCCGTCTATCATCCATATATTTATCTCTTTGTATTAGCCCTGCTCTTGTCCCATCTATCATCCATATATTTATCTCTTTGTATTCGCCCAGCTCTTGTCCCGTCTATCTTGCCTCTGTCCACATTTCTGGAGTCTAATCCCCTTTAAGAACATGTCCAAATATTGCCAATCTCCACGTATACTTTTCTCTAACTAGTCCATGTTTTTTCACATGTCTGGTGCTTTATTGCTTAGTGTCCGTAACTGATCACACTAGAAATGAAGAACGGTCTGGACTCAATTCTAGTTTCAATAAGTGAGAAACAAAAATCTCCAGTCATGATGTTTGTTTAGCCGCCTGTAGGCCTGTTATATGAAGGAAGGTTCCTTGGCTATCTTCCAGTTTTTTATTAGCCCGCGAGGTTGGTGTGATATTACGACATTCAGGACGATGCGTTACCTCCTTGATCTTCCAAGCATGAAAGGGAAAACAGCGATCTGCCGCACCCGTGCTTATCTGTGTGTCAGCTTCGACACACATCATGCACTGCACACGAAGAAGGGTAGAAGGTTAAAACGAGGAAAATCTTGGATGGGTCAGGCTGGGGACAATTTTCAACAGGTAGGTTTCAATAAGGAAATAGAATCTGAAGAAAAACTAGATAGAGACTGTAGACAACAAAACCTGTTGGTGGTAGAGGCAGAAGTTTAAGCTTTAATTCTTGAGAATTCTGCAGTTGGAGGTGCAGTTATTTACACCGGTGGATCCGTTGTTCGACATGTACAAAGCCCATGTACTTTTGCAGATTTCGTTCCAGAAAAATAGGGGATTTTCCTTGACTAAATAGTCCGACTATGGAGGTGATGGTGGTAACAAAAGCAATAAAGTCGTTAGAGACATAATTTTTCCCATGCGTGTACGAATTATACAGCGGCTGACCTGTGTGGTCAAGTGGAATCTCGGCCGGTATCTATGAGGATTTAGACACACAAGCTTGGCAGCTGAACCTTCCAACTGCCCATCGCTTATAATAATAATTCTAAGAAACCAGCAAGCCAACAATGTCATGTATCAGCTGACCCCGATTTTAAAACATCTGCTACACCAATACAGATTTTCTTTTTTAAATTGTATATACAATCTAAATCCAACCTAGTGCCGTCTGTGTCAGATTTGGAAATTGATTGAGGAATATGAAAGAAAACAAATGAAACGAGATAGTTCAGAACGGTCTTGAAAGAAAAAAAAAATGAAGAGATCATGTGAGAAACGAAGAAGTTACAAGAATTGTTGGAACCACGTCTATAATTACAGTCGTTGAAAAACAAAGACTGAAATGGCTCAGTCATTTGAAAAGAATGAATCCAATTAAATCAGAGAAGAGAGCGTAGAAACACCAAGAAAGTTTGAAGTTTAAACAACGGATCAACATCATTTTCTAACTCAAGTCTGAGCCTGAAGAAGCTCAGCACGGTAAGCAGGCTCTGTAGCACCGGCGATAATCCTGAAATACTATGGGTAGATTTTTAATTCCAAACTTTGTGTGGGTAGCGCCGTTAGGCTACTCTCGATTTCCAACTGCCAAGTTTTTGTTTACGTGCGCATCAATGCACACGGGCGTCCAATCTCACTACCCAGAGACCAGAAGGAATTACTAGAATTCCAAATCCACTTGATTGAACCCGGAACCTCTAGCACTCAAGACGGACACCATGCCTCGTGACCACGCAGCCATCTCCCAAGAAATTAGAAACATCAAGAAAGTAAAAACAATAAGAAAGTAGAAACACCAAAAAAAAAAAAAAAAAAAAAAGTATAAACAGCAAGAAGGTAGAAACACCAAGAAAGTAAAAACACCAAGAAAGTAGAAAAACCGAGAAAGTATAAACACCAAGACGAAGGGGACGACCAAGAAAAAGATGAAGTCACTGATACCTGGAGAATCCACTAGATCACAGGATTCAGGGTAACCGAGCGTGCCCTAGCTCGGAAGCCGATCACATGTAACCTGCGACGCCTGGCCACACAAAGCAGAAAAGGGACAAATGGAAAGAAACAAAAATATTAATTCTTTAAAAACATGAAGACTCCCCGCAGCCAGCTTCATTATAGAGACGTCACTGAATGAATAACTCTGTCAGTACTTGCGTACTCTAGGAACCACGTTCCGTGTAACGACCACGCAGCCACCAGTAAAGGTTTGCTTGATTCACAGAGAGTTTCCGTGCGCTAGAATCGTGTGCTGGACTGTCTGCAGTCTCTGTAGCATTAGTCTAGCACAACAGAGCTAGCAGAAACAGTTGTACGGGCGGAGACCAAGGTGCTCCATAATTCATTCCTTTCTGAGAGCATTTCCCCATTAACGATATTGTCTTCAACGAAATACGGAGTCTTTTGTTCAGGCGAAGATCCGCTAGGTTAGAAGGCTTTTCCATCACACACAAAAGGATTTTATCTGTAAAGTTACAAATGAAAGAAATAATGGAACAATTCAATTCGATTAGGAAGTAATGAGACGGCGGTAACAAGTGTCTCTAGTGTGTAGACATGCAATCTTCTCAAGCTGACAGAGATCATCCACTCACTTCGGGTTTTAACAGGCAAGAATGGCTTCAGAGGTTCTCAGTCATTTAAAAGTTAGACTAGGAGTTCAGTGAGAGTGATACCAGTAGCGTGTGTCCGGAGCTGAAAAAGTTCAAGTGGGGCATGTATGGAGCTAAAGAGCTGAAGCGGGGCATGTATAGAGCTGAAAGAATTGAAAGGTTAATGTAGCGTGTGTCTGGAGCTAAAATACATAAAGTAGCCTGTGTCTGAAGCTGAAAGAATTTTTGTAGCGTTTGTCAGGAGCTGAAAGAGTTAATGTAGCGTGTGTCAGGAACTGAAGGAGTTGAAGAAGAATGTGTGGCCGGAGCTGAAAGAGTTTATGTAGCGTGTGTCCGAAACTGAAAGGGTTTATGTAGCGTGTGTCCGAAACTGAAAGAGTTGAAAGTATCGCTTGTCTGGAGCTGAAAGAGTCAATGTAACGTGTGTCCAGAGCTAGAATAGTTAAAGTAACGCATGTCCGAAACTAAAAGAGTTTAAGTAATCATGTCCGGAGCTAAAAGAGTTAAAGTAATGCATGTCTGGAGCTGAAAGAGGTAAAGTAGCGCATTTCCGGAGCTAAAAGAGTTAACATGAAGTATGCACTGAGCTTAAAGAGTTAACAGTTGAAACTCTTGTAGAGGAATAATAAGCTAAACAAGCAAGATTTTCTTTCTCGTGTTGATGAAGGCGCTGAATGATCTTTAAACGACAGAGGATCGAAGTTAATCAACCGGGTTTTGTTCCTTATATCAAACTGTAGACGAGAGATGGAGAATGAAGTTAGGAAGATGGGGAGGGCATGGGAGAGCTCCATGTAACAGCGAAGGATAGAACGACTTGGCGTGAGTTGGTTGAGGGCCTATGCTCCGTTAGGGGATAGAAAGTCAGAAGAAGAAACAGAAGAAGTGAGAGTCGCACAATGTACGAAGACTATAGCTTCAGCGATAATGCTGGTGATCTCTGAGACAACTGCACCTCTGAGCCTAAAGGGGCGTTTGAAAACACAAGCATCGAAACACAAGCATCGAAACACAAGCATCGAAACACAAGCACCGAAACACAAGCATCGAAACACAAGCATCGAAACACAAGCATCGAAACACAAGCATCGAAACACAAGCAAACATCGTAATCACTTTGATGAAAACTCTAGTCGTGGTATTATAAAACAATGAAATGGACTGAAGATAATGAAAACTCTAGTCGTGGTATTATAAAACAATGAAATGGACTGGAAATAATGAAAACTCTAGTCGTGGTATTATAAAACAATGAAATGGACTGGAAATAATGTAAACTCTAGTAGTGGTATAATATAAAACAATCAGATGGGCTGGAAATAATTAAAACTCTAGTCGTGGTTTTATAAAACAATGAAATGGACTGAAGATAATGAGAACTCTAGTAGTGAAATTATAAAACAATGAAATGGACTGAAGATAATGAGAACACTACTCGTGGTATTATAAAACGATCAGATGGACTGAAGATAATGAAAACTCTAGTCGTGGTATTATAAAACGATCAGATGGACTGAAGATAATGAAAACTCTAGTCGTGGTATTATAAAACAATGAAATGGACTGAAGATAATGAAAACTCTAGTCGTGGTTTTATAAAACAATGAAATGGACTGAAGATAATGAAAACTCTAGTCGTGGTTTTATAAAACAATGAAATGGACTGAAGATAATGAAAACTCTAGTCGTGGTATTATAAAACAATGAAATGGACTGAAGATAATGAAAACTCTAGTCGTGGTATTATAAAACAATGAAATGGACTGGAAATAATGAAAACTCTAGTCGTGTTTTTTTAAAACAATGAAATGGACTGGAAATAATGTAAACTCTAGTCGTGGTATTATAAAACAATCAGATGGGCTGGAAATAATTAAGGCTGTCTTTCATGCAAGTTGTGTAAAGAGTCTTAATGCCTTATTGTCATTGCTTTACGATTCAGAGAGGTCGCACATCTCAGCTTATAAAATGTTATCTCTAATTCAACAGAAAGTTGATATCATCAGAAAAGGTTTATTTCCTTATGTAGTCTTTTATGTAGCTTTTTCATTGTCCGCGTTTGTCAATGCTGATGAAATATTTTTAGCCTCAGTGCTCATTATATCATCCTTCTTCTTCTTCTTCTTCTTCTTCTTCTTCTTCTTCTTCTTCTTCTTCTTCTTCTTCTTCTTCTTCCTCTTTCTTCTTCTTCTTCTTCTTCTTCTTCTTCTTCTTCTTCTTTCTTCTTCTTCTTCGTCTTTCTTCTTTACTTCTTCTTCTTCTTCTTCTTCTTCTTCTTCTTCTTCTTCTTCTTCTTCTTCTTCTTCTTCTTCTTCTTCTTCTTCTTCTTCTTCTTCTTTGCGCTCACCACCTGTAAACTCTGGTAGAAAGTTCTGGTTGTTCGTCTTCTTCTGGACTACAATCCTGTTCCAGAACCGGAGTGTTGTGTGTGCATCCGTTTGACAGATCTGACACATTTGCGTGCAGACTGTTGGTTCCTTGCCTCTCAGGCAGATGCACTCCGACTTCGAAGGAAGCTCCTAATTAGTCGACTCTTACGACATGCTTTTGGGTAGGCAGTGGGTCTATTCTTGTTTGCCCCTTAATAGGGCCCCGGAACCCCAAACGGGGAAATATCCTTGATTTTGATTAATTTAGAACTGACTAGTTCTACTTCTCAACGTCTGCACCGAAACTACCCTTCGGACCCCAAGTCTCTAATTAGCGACTTGTACTGAATGCTTTCAAAGCTGATTACTGTCAGCTACACATGAAGCGTTGTAATGTTGTCTGGACCAAACTACCTTCCGATTCCCTGAGTGAGGATTCTACAAGACCAGGCTAATGACGACATTTGCATGCAGTCTTTAACTCGGTCACTGTCTGTCACACGCAAGAACGCAAAGGATCATGGGAACTACGTCTATTATTAGAAACCTTTCCGCTTTGAAGGTCGAGCGTTTAATTTCGAACTATGTCGCACGGTTTGCGAGATTTGGACTTTTTTTGAAAATTAGAGGGAGTATCTATAACTCCAGACCTTCGTGCTTTGTGCGACGATATCGTTATGATGGCATCCACTCTGTGTAAAAAAAAAAAGGGGGGGGGGGGAGAGAGAGAAAGAGGGAGGGCGTGTGGTGGCAAGCCATTTAAACTTTTAGTCTATAAAATTCCTAAAACAGTTTCAGAGACCAACTTTCTTGATCATAATTGCCACATAATTGTGCAGTGGTTTTTCTTACCAAACTGTTTTTCTTACATTTTAACTAGTTTTCAGACAACGATTTTTTTTCTAAGTGGTAAAGATAGCTTACAACATGAAAATAGAAATACGAAGAGGTAGGAAAAACCAAGAAGACGATGGATTAAATGAGTCACTGATACCATGAGACTCTACAACATCCCAGCATGCCGGGCGACCGAGCGTGCCATAGCTAGGAAAACTGATCATCTGTTAGCTGCGACGCCAACTGGCACATAGCAGAAAATGGACAACAGAAAGAAAGAAAGGAGTAGAAAGAAAGATAGCTGTCGCTTGTTTCACTGTACTGTTTTATGTACCAGGTATTGACTGGGTTGCCAAGACACAGTTAAGAAATCTGGATTTTTTTGCTGATACAGCTGTACTAAGTAAGAAGAACAGTAATCACGTGCAAAGACAATTTACTAATTATTACATTAAAAGTGGTCCACAAATCAGTTATGATAAGATAAAAATTTGAAGGCACCGATAACAGATCAAGTAGATTTCTTGGAGTAAGACAACAATTATGAAACCTTCTGAATTGATGACATACTCAGGTAGTCGTTTTTATTTTGCAAGGCAAACAGATAAAACAATTATAGTGAGGACTGAGAAGCAACTCTAGCTTTTAAAAGCCTCAAGAAAATCCGAAACTCAAATGTATACAGTGTTAAAACAATGTTATCGTTACAGAGATTCCGGGTCCTTAGCATCCTTTGGATATTGTTTCCGTGGATGCAGGCGTGCTGGGAAACGAATGGCCAGACAGAGTGGCTTATTCAGCATCACTTGGTAGTAAATTGATGCATGACTAGTTAAATGTTATCAAGGCCTTTGGGGAGCCAGCGAACAATGTGGAAGCACAAACAGATGATCACGGTCTACAGAGAATGGTGCAGCGGGGAGTGCCAAGAGTGCAGAAGCACAAACAGATGATCACGGTCTACAGAAAATGGTGCAGCGGGGAGTGCCAACAGTGCGGAAGCACAAATAGACGATCACGGTCTACAGAGAATGGTGTAGCGGGGAGTGCCAACAGTACAGAGACACAAATAGACGATCACGGTCTACAGAAAATGGTGCAGCGGGGAGTGCCAACAGTGCAGAAGCACAAATAGACGATCACGGTCTACAGAGAATGGTGTAGCGGGGAGTGCCAACAGTGCAGAGACACAAATAGACGATCACGGTCTACAGAGAATGGTGTAGCGGGAAGTGACAAGGGGATTTGGCTGAAACTCCACACTCAACAGACACGCAAGACGGAGACTCTGACTGCTACTGTTATCACTGAGATTAGAATACTTCACTGACTGCTGGAGATGGGTACCGAACATTTATGGGAATGTCCTGAATGTTATTACGTCAGTTCTTAACTCAGCCCGACTTAAAACACTTAATTTTAGTTGTCTTCTTCTTCTTCGCGTTCACCAGCTGTACACTCTGGTGGAAAGTTCTGGTTGCTCGTCCACTACTGAATTGCAGTCCTGCTACAGAACCTGAGTGTTGAGTGTGCATCAGTTTTACAGATCTCATTCTCTTGAATACAGACTGTTGGTTCCTTGCCTCTCAGGCAGACGCACTCCGACTTCAAAGGAAGCTCCCCAAATTAGTTGACTCTTACGACATGCTTTTGGGTAGGCAGTGGGTCAATTCTTGTTTGCCCGACAATGGGTCCGCGGAACCCACACGGGAATCAAAGATCTGATAGACATCGTGTATTTAAAATGTAATTTTTAAAGTGGCCCAAAAAAAAAAAAAAAAAATCAGAGACAATTTTGAACGAATGCTGGTATCAACAACTGTAAGAGAATGAAGCTATCGGTACATGGACACATTCCAAGACAAAGCGAACAAAGAGCCATAGAACAGGCCTGGAAATGGGAAACAAATGGAATGAGGAATGGGCGCCCAAAAGAAGCTCTGCGAACAACCTTGGTGAGAGAGGTCAGAGAAGACAAATCTCACATTACTGAAGAGAGTGGATGAATGGAGCTGTGATGAATCCGATTTATAGTAACTTACATAGTGTTTACAATTAAGTATACTTCATAAAATGTGTATACTTATACTTTGTTGTATCTGTTTTATCTATATATTATATATATATATATATATATATATATATATATATATATATATATATATATATATCTCTCTCTCTCTCTCTCTATATATATATATATATATATATATATATATATATATATATATATATATATATATTGTCTACGCTCGCAGCGGATCGGAAGGTCGTGGGTTCGCTCCCTGGCGGAGAAGGACTATTTAAAAAAAAGACCTTGGCTCCCAGGTCTTGAGTGGGTACCGAGTGGAGTCCCGGGAAGTAAAGGCGGCCGGCGTGATGCTGACCACATCACCCATCTTGTGCCGATTGGTCTATACAAATATAGGTCTAGCCCTATATGCCCTATACGCCTAAAGGCGTGGAAAAGGGTCCTTTATTTTTTATGTAAATTGTCTACCTGGTTTCAGCCACGACCGGCTCCAGCTGACGCGTTGTGCTGCTGGCGTCACCGGGTAGGGCTAACGATGCGTTAACGCAGCAGTTCTCAAACAAGAAATACACTTTTCAACAGTGGCGAGGGAAGAAAACTTAAATTTTAACTTTTAAGCATCTACAAACCTTTAACAATTTCACAATATTTAGCCGATTTTTCTCGATTATTGCCACGGCAGCCCTGGCATACGCTCACGGTACCCCAGGGTGCCTAGGCACCAAGTTTGTGAACCTTTGCGTTAACCCACTGTTAGCCCGACCCGGTGACGTCAGCAGCTGAAGCATACCAGTTTAGGTATATTGTTTCAACATGATGTGTCAGTTCTTTCGCCCGACGTTCTTCTATTAAGACCCCGATTCACACAGTTTGAGAACTCTCGTCTTGTACAGACACGATAGGAGATGGTCGGGGAAACCCAAGACTTGCGAGTGTTAGAGTGTTAGAACGGCAAGTTGCGTGTGTGAACAAAGCTAACCAGAAAATCTAAGGTATAAAAGATGTGATGACCTCTACAGTCAGTTCCTTTCATCTTCACGGAGTCAGATCGATACCATCCACTTACTCTCCCACATACTGTGATAATAGTTTCTGGGGTTTGGTATGTCTGGGGTTTTCCCCTTTTATGTTTGATTGCGTTGTGGCGTTAGTGTCGGCTCTGTGACTAAGTCGATGCGAACGCTTCGTAATGCCGGGATGCCGGGTTCGATCCCAGCCTTGAGTAGGTTTCGACAGTGGTATCAAGAAAGCCGACCGTCCAGAGGCATTGGCAAACTACTGGACGTAAATTTGCCTAGACAAACCACACAACAGCCAGGGGCTGTTGGTTGGTTCTGCAACGTCCTGTAAAGGATAAGCAACTAACCTTGTGGCGTTAGCAATCCTGTCTGTCTACAGCTAACTCTCCTGTAACGCCAATCATTTCGATTTCGTACGTTCTTCCACGTCTGCTGTCAGATTGTTGAACATCTGCTGTGCTGGTCTCTTTCTCGGCCTCTCTTTCCCTAATTGTTTCCTGTTGTCATCAAAATACTCCAGTTTTTTCCTTCTCACTACGTGCTTCCAAAAATACAAACTGTCTAGTTCTGAAGCAATAGTAGTTTACTGTAGCGCCGTTGTCAGGCGACGATGATGTGTAGCCGAAGTACTTTATAGCTTTAGCAAGGTCCATGACGATTCTGTCGTTCTAGAATTCTCATTTTCTGCACTGGACAACGTGCCACTGATTTAAAATTTCTCTTCATCGGCTCCATTGCCGTTAAACAATTATGAAAAAAAAAGCGGGTGTATTAGGTCAATATATCCTTTTAGAGCTACTGATGGAGAGACTGGAGTACCTATGGATCTGTTTCGAGTGCTGCCAAAATAGTATTTACCAATCTCTAATCACGCTTTTCCCATGCCCATATTTGTTATTTCTGATCTACAAAATCATATCCTGACACATTCCACTTATTTTCCTTTCATTAATCAGATGACTGGGTTTTGATTCACTTTCCTACATGAAGAATGGCTCCCTACAGTTCTCATGAGTTCTTTGTCTCATCTCCGCTGACAAATAAAGGTTCCAGCAAACACTCCTCACCGCGTGAAATGCCTTTTCTTTTTTAGTTAGGTTTTCGACAAATGACTCCATTAATGCACCTTCAATCTGCAGTGTATTTAAATACCTAGGTATTTCAATGAACTGACTTTATTAGGAAATATTTCTTAAATTTTATGGTGCATTACTGATGCGTTTCTCCTAGTTAAAATTATTATTTCTTGACAAACTGACAGACCGAGAGACCGAGAGACAGACAGACAGACAGAGAGACAGACAGGACAGATGGACGGGCGGACGGACGGACGGACGGACAGACAGACAGACAGACAGACAGACAGACAGACAGAAAGGCAGACAGGCAGACAGACAGACAGAAAAATGACGGGGGGGGGGGGGGGTTATGTTTTATTAGTAAAGAAATCTTCTTTATCTGAATCTGATCGCAGCATTGAGTGAGTCATAAACTGTCACACTATTTGTAATGACTAACATTATATTTTGTACAGTCTGAAATGCCAGCACACACTTTGCAATCACTAACATTATATTTTGTACAGTCTGAAATGCCAGCACACACTTTGCATCTATGGCAGTTTCAGTTAACCGACACATTTGACGTCAGTGTTGATTCCATCAAAGCAACGGGTGAAAAACTAACATCCATAATTGCTTAAATGAATATACCAGAAATCTCAAACTCTGTAATTGATCCAGACTCGATTCAGACAAAGACGCTTGGCAACCATTAAGTCTCGTTAACTTAAACGTCTGCCGTGTTGCAGAATGTCACCTTGGACTAGACTCGGACCAGAAAGTCAACACAGGGTTTTCCTGTTGATATTATTTGACCGTCTCTCTTGTGTTTGGCTGTCTGGTTCATCATCACTTGATGCTTTCTCTGTGTACTGTGATGTCTCGGCTTGATTGCCAGACTCAGTCCCAACAGTTGATTTATTCTTGCTTTCTTTTCTTGGGTCTCAGTCACTCCCGCTCCTCTCATGTCCTCTCTCCTCTGCCTCTACGTTTCATTGTGTGTGTGTGTCTGCGTGAGTGTCTGTCTGTGTGTGTGTCTGTATGTCTGTGTCTGTGAATGTCTGTGTGTACATGTGTGTGTCTATATGCATATATGTCCAATTTATGTATGTATGTGTGTGTCTGCGTGCGTGTCTGTGTGGGTGTGCCTGTTTGTACATGTGCGAATCTGTATGCATCTATGCCTAATGTAAGTGTGTGTATGTGTCTGTGTGCACATGTGTGTCTATGTGTGTGTATGTGTCTGTATGCATCTGTGTGTGTGTTTACGTGTATATCTGTACGTGTCTGTGTGTTTGTCTGTGTGTGTCTGCGTGAGTGGTTTGTGTGTATGTCGATCTGTGTGTGTGTCTGTGGGTGTCTGTGTGTGTCTCAGTGTGTGTCTTTGTGTGTGCGTTTCTGTACGTGTGTGTGTGTGAGTGTGCGGCGTCTGTGGCTTAGGCGTTGCGAGTCCGACTCGTAATTCCAACGTACCGCGATGGAAGCTCAATGCTCGCCTCGTAGATTTTTATCATTGTATGGGGCGACGCGGGTCGACCCAGCCTAAAATAGGTACCAGGATGTATGTCCTGGGAAGTAAAGACGGCCGGCGTAATGCTGACCACATTACCCACCTAGTACCGATGGTCTGTAAAAATATGCCTGTTCTTTCCGTATGTCCGATTCGCCTAATGCGTGAAAGGGATCTTTACTTCACCTTACTTACTATATATATAAGTCACAAGCTTACGGTTGGTTCAAAGGACACGTGTTAAACTTTGGCAAAGGGACACTGGCAGACATCAATCGGACACCTTGTTTTCAGGAATAAGAAGTTCTTTTCCTACAAGGACTCCGACCAGCCTACTGAGGCCTATCGCCCACGACGTTCCCTTGCGTCCAAAGCCAGCTCGAAGCCCTTTCAGCAGCGTCGCCTAGTTGTTTTAGTGATCGTTTGCGCTCGTTTCCTTCGCAAGCCCAGCATTGTACATTGAAGTGGAGATAGGACCTCTTGCGCCTACCTCGACGGCGAAGATTTTTACTAAGTACGCTTCGTCTTTCCTCAGACCAGCCGAGAGTTCCCCATACTTTTCGAGCTTGTACATGTGATTTTCGTCCTTTTGCGACATACGGCACGGTCAGCTCAATCAGGATGAGATGGCCTTTCTGCCTTTCAGTGTAGGACTATGTCAGGACTCAGGCCGGTCTTCCGGTTTAACTCTGGGTACCTCTCGAAACCAGGCAGGTCAACATCCAGTAACCAGTCCCTCGCACAATCAAGTATTGATGGAGTGTATGCGACCTTGTTAATTTTACCTTTATAAATCTGTCCCAGCCTTGAGGAAGCACATAGGGGTGACGGTAAGACTAGCCCTCGCGGTGGTCCTCATCCTGGCTTCGTCCACAACGTTTGCTAACTCTTTCAGGACTTTCTTATGACGCCAAGTGCATCTTCCCTGATCTACTGCTCGAGAAGGTCTAGCGTCTGCTTAACTCTGCAAAGTGGGCATGTCGGGTCGGTAGTCACATTCCGTTTGACCATGTTGACACCAGTCGGTAACGACATCGTACGCAGATCTTACGACAAAACTCAGCCGCAACGGGGTCATTCGCCAGATCTCACCCAATGTGAGTACTCGTGGCAAGTTATTAGTTAGTCCACATATTATCCTCGTTGCACGTCGAACCACTCAGTCAATAAGTGCTCGGATCCCCTCATCAGTTAATCCCGCAGCGTGTAGCGGCTAAAGACACAAGTTCTGTGTTGGTTTATTCTTTTTCTTTGGCTACCCGAGTAGTGTTCTTGTTTGGCGACACCCCGTTTAACTTGTTATTCTTGCAGTCTGACCATGGTTGCCGATTCACAATTCTCACTTGGTTCACGCAAACGTCTTAACTCTCTTAGAGCATTCAGTATATCAGCCTGGTCCATGGCTTGTCCGGCTTTCCCAGTAGCCTTACCATCAAGCCTATTAGCTTGCTCATATCCTTGTACTCCACGTGTCCTGGCACGAAAATGAAACTAATCCTTGTCAGCCGTGAATTCTGTAGAGCCACCAACCACTGCCTTCGGACCCAGCCCTTCTCTATCTTCCTGAGCATACTCATCGAGTCACTGAGAAAGCATGCCCCAGTGAAAGTCTGTCTTTGGCCATATTACTGCTTTAGTCACAGCCATGACCTCCATAGTCAGACTACTTTAGTTACGACAAAAGATCCAGAATCTTCCTTCACAACTCTCCCTCCAACCTGAGCCGTGAAAGACCACGAGCTTCTAACGTGGCGGATTACAGAAACCATCTGTGTAAATGACAGCATCACCCTCTAGAGCGTTCTCGAAAATCAAGGTTTGAAATTCTGTTTCCACAGAAGCCGGACTCTATTTCCTGCATTTTCTGTCTAGTTGGATGCAAACTCGTGGCAAGGCGCTCTCGAGGCCAATCCACTGGCCTTGCTGCGACTGTTGTGCGGCTTTTTGGATCCGAGTCTCGTCTTTGGCGTCCCTTATCTGCTGTGTTATCATATCTCTGGGCTCTTTAAAAAAAAAACCGTAACATCGAAACATCAAAAAAAGAATACCTAGACGCAAACAAAAAACATCTAGATAGATACCCAATCCTGTGTATAATCTTAGCTTTAGAAAAGATATGTGAGTGTTGATAAACAGTTATGGGTATCGCACTAAGAACGGTTCCAAAGACTGACATAAGAAGTCAGTAGGTTAGCTAAAACTGAAACTGAAAAACTAAGAAGAGACAGCCAGTACAGATTTTGTTGGGGCGACAAGTTTGTCCACTGTCTTCTTGTACCTGCTATGATTTATTTAAGTCATTCTGAATGTCATATACTTTGATGGCCACTTAAGGTGATCTCGGATGTGATGACTGTCTATTGTAGAGTTCAGTTTCTTTATCCCCGGTAATGTTTCCTGCCCAAATCACACCTGGATGAGAGGAATTTCTAATAAAAAAGAACCATTTTTTGGGTCCCTGGTGAGTTCTCCTTATCAGGTGTGCATTGTAGTAAAATTTTAACATTTTGGTATGACCACAAAATCCAACCAGAGGACGCTGTGGTGTAGTGGCTAAAGTTTCGTCTCCGACCCGAAGGTTCTAGGTTCAAATCTCCATCGATACGGATACTTTTTCTTTAAAAAAAAAACAATCGAAACAAAAATTACGTTGACTCACAGGTCGGCCAAGCCCAAAAAGGTACCAGGTAAAGTCCTGAGAAATAAAGGCGGCTGGGGTGATGCTGATTACATCACTCACCAAGCGCCGATCGGTCTAGCACTCTATGCTGTGTCGGTAAATATATAAAACTGTTAGTAGTTTTACTAAAGAAAATTTCTTTATGTTTGCACTTTCAGTAAATATATAAAACTGTTAGTAGTTATACTAAAGAAAGTTTCTTTATGTTTGCACTTTCAAGCCAAAATATTTTTACAACTCATGTCTAACGTGAGAGAAAACGATTATGTAAACTCATGATTGGGAACATCACAGTTGATGAATACCAGTTAGGATCCAGAGGCAGTAATGATCAACAACTGTGAGTTCGAGGATATCTGAGGAGTCCAAACTGAGCCAGGAAAGTTTTGAGCAGTACAGAAAACACATGAAAAAGACAGTAGACGTGGAATTTGTCCACACAGCCTTTGATAGTTTGTCTCTGTTTCTCTTCTAGTTCGACTCTGCCGTTCGGCAGCTTGATGCACCATGCACCATTCAGAACGGACGTGTACAACAACCCCGTGTTTCCATCTTAATGCCAACATATATTAGAGCAGTTTTCTGAGTGCCCTTACAGACTTTTCGTTTTCTGTCTACTTGGGTATCTTTTGTCATTCTGATGTTTGCCATAATATATATTTTTCGTAAACCGATGGTCTGACATTCAGGTTGGGTGACCAGCCCAGCGAATCTGACATTCAGGTTGGGTGACCAGCCCAGCGGATCTGACATTCAGGTTGGGTGACCAGCCTAGCGGATCTGACATTCAGGTTGGGTGACCAGCCCAGCGGATCTGACATTTCTCCAGTATCGTGCCAATGCTTGACAAGACTTAACTGTTGAGGTCAACCGTGTTTGGAAACATGTTCTGACTTTTGATTTTTAGAAATATGTCCACGCTTTACACGCACAGAGAAGTAGGAGTAAAACCGTAACCATTTAAAATCCTAACTTCGTTTACAAGCAGATACCATTTTGATTCCAGACACTGGTATTCCGATTGAAGATTTCCTGGTAAGAACTTAAATTACAAGCTTCTTCCATTTTCAACTGCCTGATGGACTGTTATATCCTAGAGTGGTTCTTTGATATCTTATTGAGGTTCCGATTCTTTGCGGTGTGAAATTACACATGAGTTTCCTTTTTTTTTGGTTTTGTTTCCTAAGTCCGGTGTGGTTTTAGAGGTCCTGAGTCCTGGTGTGGTCTGGTTTTCTTGTCCTTATCTCTGGAGGTTTCTGCAGTTTAATGCTAGTGCTTGGCTGCCGTGTATCGGTCGTTGTGCTGGTTCTTGGCTCCCGTGTATCGGTCGTTGTGCTGGTTCTTGGCTCCCGTGTATCGGTCGTTGTGCTGGTTCTTGGCTCCCGTGTATCGGTCGTTGTGCTGGTTCTTGGCTCCCGTGTATCGGTCGTTGTGCTGGTTCTTGGCTCCCGTGTATCGGTCGTTGTGCTGGTTCTTGGCTGTCGTGTATCGGTCGTTGTGCTGGTTCTTGGCTCCCGTGTATCGGTCGTTGTGCTGGTTCTTGGCTCCCGTGTATCGGTCGTTGTGCTGGTTCTTGGCTCCCGTGTATCGGTCGTTGTGCTGGTTCTTGGCTCCCGTGTATCGGTGGCTGTGGTGGTGCTTGGCTGCCGTGTATAGGTCGTTGTGCTGGTTATTGAATTGGTCAAGTATATGACATGTGTGCCCTGGTGTTGATCAGCTGCAATTGTTCACCCCTCAAGAGTTGGTGTTTAACCAAGCGGTGCATTAAAAGTGACCTGACGGAAGATGTTTATAGCGTTTTCGTTCACGGATGATTCAACTTTAGGATATCACTGAAGGGTTCACTCCAGGTTTGGAGCACTGTTTCATTGTCAATGGGTAGCTTATTTCTGTCTTTACCGAGAAGGGGACTGGAGGACAGTGACTTAGATCCGTGTACAGTTGTCCATCCAATATAGCTATTGTTCGTACTATAGATATCTGGAAAACGCTGAATCTCATCAGCTTTATGTCTCAGTAACAAGTCTTGCATCTAGCCACGTTTAGTTTGAACCTTTTCATATTATTGAAGGAATCATTGTAATGATATCAGCATAATGATGATAAGGTAGACCTCTTAGGCCTGCGCGATGAATGTAGCCAAGTCATCCAGATATTTATCACTTTGATTTCCCTAGTCCTCTTTCTATCAATGTTGGTAGCTGTCACCAAGTTGTCGAGTCTATTGCCTGCCTTTTGTCATTTATATAAAAAAGAGTATTTCTGGCATTTCAAAACTCTGAGACAGATGGGCTGCATCAGGTTTTCCTTAAGCTCTGTACTTTTATCATTAGCTATCCATAGTATGCTGGAATTATGTTTGCTGCCTCTGCTCTGAAGTGTGTGTAATATAGATTCGCCACACTTCTTTTGTGTAATATAGATTCGCCACACTTCTTTTGTGTAATATAGATTCGCCACACTTCTTTTGTGTAATATAGATTCGCCACACTTCTTTTGTGTAATATAGATTCGCCACACTTCTTTTGTGTAATATAGATTCGCCACACTTCTTTTGTGTAATATAGATTCGCCACACTTCTTTTGTGTAATATAGATTCGCCACACTTCTTTTGTGTAATATAGATTCGCCACACTTCTTTTGTGTAATATAGATTCGCCACAATTCTTTTGTGTGGCTTCTCTACCAAAACTGTCTGTAAACTTACATGTTGGAGAAATACTGATTTCTGAGTAAGTGGGAAAAAAGTCTTTTTGTTCTGACTCAGTCTGTTCTTTGTGGAGATTATTCCGATGACTTCCAAAACTGTATTAGATAAAAACGGACAGTTAATCCCGTATTCTGGTGTGACAGCATCAGACATCATTATGTCTGTATATTTTCATGTTGTGTCAAAGTTTCTCTTTGAAATTATTTATAGTTTTCTTTATAGTTTTATTCCCTTCTCAAAATTTAGTAAGGAATTCGTATTGTTATTGTTTGTGTTATTCGTAAGCCCATATTTGGAACCTCGCTTAGGTTTCACAAATCGTTTTCGCTCTTCAGCCTTTGAGATTGAGTTGTCACCTGCTCCAGTGGACTGCTCTATCGTTTGTACTGGCTTCCCAGTATGTTCCATCCAATTTTGTTTTCACTAATACGAGTCTGTGTATGCCTTTTGATTTTATTTGAATTTCCTCCTTTGAGTTTGTCTTCTTGATGATCCTGCTGTCTAATATAATCCCCCCTCAGCTCTTGATTGATAACGTCCCATTTTCTTAGCTGATTCTTTTTAAAAGAGTGAGTGTTTGAACAGTCTTTAGTTCATTTTCCCCAACGATATCAATGTCATCTGCATATCCTAGTAACCTTATAGATTCTCTTATAGTACACGCTTATTTCAATTTCCTTATAATTTTCTCTAGGGCCAAGTTGAAAAGAAGTGGGGACAGAGCATCCACTTACTTTAAACCAGATGTTATTTGAAAAGGGTCTGACTTTCTGTCTTTCTGTCTTACTAAATCACAAGTGTCTTCCTTACATAGTTTGATCATGGTAATTAACTTCTTTAGTATTCCAAAGTCTTTCATAGCATTCCATGAACTGTTTGTATGTAGAATATTATACAACTTTTAAAAATCTACAAACAATTTATGTAATCTCTTCTATATTCCCAATATTTCTCTGCTAATTGCCGTTAAATGTATATCTGATATCTGGTACTGGTCACTTCTATGAAAGGTGTGGCCTGGTATTAGTTAAGTCTATGACATGTGTGCCTGGTACTGATCACCTCTACGACATGTGTGCCCTGGTATTAGTTAAGTCTATGACATGTGTGCCTGGTACTGGTCACTTCTATGAAAGGTGTGGCCTGGTATTAGTTAAGTCTATGACATGTGTGCCTGGTACTGATCACCTCTACGACATGTGTGCCCTGGTATTAGTTAAGTCTATGACATGTGTGCCTGGTACTGGTCACTTCTATGAAAGGTGTGGCCTGGTATTAGTCACTTCTACGACATGTGTGCCCTGGTATTAGTTAAGTCTATGACATGTGTGCCCTTGTATTGGTCAAGTCTATGACGTGTGTGCCCAATACTGGTCAAGTCTATGACATGTGTGTCCTGGTACTGGTATCTTCTATGTGTCCTGGTACTGGTCACGTCTATGACTTATGTGCCCTAATACTCGTCATGCCTATGACATGTGTGTCCCCTTACTGAACGCATCTATTACATGTGTCTGGTAGTCTGGTAGTCTTAGTTTCAGCTTCATAGCAAACGAGTCACCACATCTTTGCTCCGCTCCTGTGCCAACGAAAAACACACAGAATGTTTATCAGTCCCTTGTGGAAAGATTGACAGACTGCTGTCTCAGCATATCTAGCATACACTCGCAACAAAGCATACGGTAGCCATCCGAAGTGCTAACACAACAAACAGTCCGACATTAGAAATGCAGTTCATCATTGATGCTAGCAGAAGTCACCAACAGATCAGCAGTTGCCCACGCGATCAATTTTAAATCACATACGGGCACCACCAACATTGTGACGACATGCATCGCGCCATTTTCTGAACCTACAATTCACACCACCACGTTGGTTACAGTGGAAAAAACATTCCAAATGAAATCCACAGCTCACAGTGTCACGCCATGCATTCATCTCAGAAGCTAGGCGACGAAACTATATCCAGCCTACAAATGTAGCAAAACTGCATCGGCCACCGTCCGGCAGAAGCAAAAAATTTGTCTCGGCTCCAAACAGTGGCCCCGCCTAGCGTCCATTTTGTCCGGAAGTGCCCTGGTTGTGCCCTGGTACTGGTGATTCATATGAGACGAGTGCACGGATGTTGCGAACGCAATTTTAGGTTTAAATCAAAGTGTCTTACTGTCAACTTCCATTACACTATCTTTATCTCCCTCTTGTTTTCACTACCTCCTCAACACCGCTGACTATCTTTGTTTGCCCATAGATTCACCCCTTGTTTAATTCCCCACCAGACTGTCTTCAGTCTGACAAGATAAAGATTTCACCAGCCAGTTCATACGTTCTTCCGTCGTCGGCGTATCTCCCATTTCCCCACGACATTAGACCTTCCATCTCGCCCCTATCTCTGTTTTCTTACAAATACATCCGCCATTATCATGCACGACCACGTTCTCTTTAAAAGGAGCAGCGAAAAATCTCTGTCTGCCCCGGCCGGAACAGAAGCACGCGTTTGGTCATGTATGGAAAAGTCAAGTCTGAGGGCTCATTATGCAGATAGCGCGAAATCTCTTTGGAATATCTGGTACTGGAGGGCTAGAACCAAGTGCGCTGATTCCCGCTAGCTGTCACTGTAACATGTTAGACTGTGACATCGTGCCATCAAAATAATGTTCACATGTGGTTATTTCAATAAACCTTAAATGAAAGTGACAGATTCTACGTAAAAGCCTGTTCCCAACAGACTGCAGATTATGTGAACAAATTACAATTGTGAGAACAGGTTTCAGATTCTGCAAACACAAGATATAATCATGTGAACAGGTTTCAGATTCTGCAAACACAAGATATGAACATGTGAACAGGTTTCAGATTCCATGAACTACTGTGGGGGTGGAGGGGGGGGGGGGGGGAGAAACAGACCCACTGCCCTCCTAGAAAGCATGTCGTAAGAGTCGACTAACTGGAGTGCATCTGTCCGAGCGGCAAGGAACAACACACTGCACACAAATAAGCCAGTAAAATGGATGTACACGCAAAACTCAGAACCTGGTTCAAAGCTAAAGTCTGAATGGACAAATATAACCGGGTCTATCCGCCTGAGCTTACAGCCAGTAAATAAAGAAGAAGACGAAGATTCGGTGAAAAAAGATATAACAATGAGAACAGGTTTCAGTGTCCGTGAATAAGATATAACAATGAGAACAGGTTTCAGTGTCCGTGAACAAGATATAACAATGGGAACAGGTTTCAGTGTCCGTGAATAAGATATAACAATGAGAACAGGTTTCAGTATCCGTGAACAAGATATAACGATGAGAACAGGTTTCAGTGTCCGTGAACAATATATAACGATGAGAACAGGTTTCAGTGTCCGCGAATAAGATATAACAATGAGAACAGGTTTCAGTATCCGTGAACAATATATAACGATGAGAACAGGTTTCAGTGTCCGTGAATAAGATATAACAATGAGAACAGGTTTCAGTATCCGTGAACAAGATATAACAATGAGAACAGGTTTCAGTGTCCGTGAATAAGATATAACAATGAGAACAGGTTTCAGTGTCAGTGAACAGGATATAACGATGAGAACAGGTTTCAGTGTCCGTCAACAAGATATAACAATGAGAACAGGTTTCAGTGTCTGTGAACAAGATATAACGATGAGAACAGGTTTCAGTGTCCGTGAACAAGATATAACAATGAGAACAGGTTTCAGTGTCCGTGAACAAGATATAACAATGAGAACAGGTCTCAGTGTCCGTCAACAAGATATAACAATGAGAACAGGTTTCAGTGTCCGTCAACAAGATATAACGATAAGAACAGGTTTCATTGTCTGTGAACAAGATATAACAATGAGAACAGGTTTCAGTGTCCGTGAATAAGATATAACGATGAGAACAGGTTTCGGTGTCCGTGAATAAGATATAACGATGAGAACAGGTTTCAGTGTCCGTGAATAAGATATAACGATGAGAACAGGTTTCAGTGTCCGTAAACAAGATATAACAATGAGAACAGGTTTAAGTGTCCCTGAATAAGATATAACGATGAGAACAGGTTTCAGTGTCCGTAATCAAGATATAACAATGAGAACAGGTTTCAGTGTCGGTAAACAAGATCTAACAATGAGAACAGGTTTCAGTGTCGGTAAACAAGATATAACAATGAGAACAGGTTTCAGTGTCCGTGAACAAGATATAACGATGAGAACAGGTTTCAGTGTCCGTCAACAAGATATAACAATGGGAACAGGTTTCAGTGTCCGTGAATAAGATATAGCGATTAGAACAGGTTTTAGTGTCCATAAACAACATATAACAATGAGAACAGGTTTCAGTGTCGGTAAACAAGATATAACAATGAGAACAGGTTTCAGGGTCGGTAAACAAGATATAACAATGAGAACAGGTTTCAGGGTCGGTAAACAAGATATAACAATGAGAACAGGTTTCAGTGTCCGTGAACAAGATATAACAATGAGAACAGGTTTCAGTGTCCGTCAAAAAGATATAACAATGGGAACAGGTTTCAGTGTCCGTCAACAAGATATAACAATGAGAACAGGTTTCAGTGTCCGTCAACAAGATATAACAATGAGAACAGGTTTCAGTGTCCGTCAACAAGATATAACAATGAGAACAGGTTTCAGTGTCCGTCAACAAGATATAACAATGGGAACAGGTTTCAGTGTCCGTCAAAGATATAACAAGATATAACAAGTGTCCGTCAACAAGATATAACAATGAGAACAGGTTTCAGTGTCCGTCAACAAGATATAACAATGAGAACAGGTTTCAGTGTCCGTCAACAATATATAACAATGAAATTATGTTCCAGATTCCCCGAACAAGATGTAACAATGAATCTTTTGCAGATTCGGGGGTTGGGGGGGGGGGGGGGTGGGGTGGAAGTTACTATTCTCTAGAAGCTGTAGGACTGCAGAAACTGGCATAATTTCTACTGCCGAACATGTCAACACATCTGAAGGTTCTTCCGTGAAGCCGTAATCCTCTATACAATACTGCATTGGAAGGGTTTTGTTTGGATATGTAAGGGATTTCTGTCTTCGGCCCCCCTCCCCCCCCCCCCCCCCCCCAATAATCTGTTTAACTTTCTCACCCTTTCTTCTGCGGTCTTTTCTTTAATATCTTGACCGCACGTGTCCGTCAGATTCTGTTCGTTTGCACACTTATTTTTTACATGGGCGTTACCGCTGCATTTCTCCTGCTCGCCTCAACTTCTAGTTTATCCTATTTGTATCGATTTTGTTCGGTTTCTTCTCCCTCGTGTTATTCTCTTCATTTGTTTTTCATTATCTCATGCCTTTATTATTCTCCCAGCGGTTTCCTTCCTTTTATTTTCGTCTTAACGTCAGACACTTGCAGCATTTTAAAACGCATGCAAATCTTCAGGCTTTTGTTGTTTGAAACTCCTCCTTTTTATCCCACTTCTTCTCTTTCTTCTTCGATCGCGCTTGAAAGGTCGACTGGGACTTGTGGTTATACCTAAGATGCGATGTCAGTGCCTCTCGACCCACCGCGTCCGAGTTCAGTCAACCTTTAAATAGAATCCTTTTACGAGATGCTTGTTAGGAGACAGTGGATTTATGATTTTTCCTCCCATAATGCATCGGAACCGACAGAAAACCACTTTAACGTTTTATTTTATTTTTAAACTGCTCGTTTGTTTCTGGCTGTTTGATACTTTGGATATCTTTTTTCTTCCATTCTACTTAACATAAAATGAATATGTTATACCGTGGTTAATTTTACCCATTTTCAATTCTCTATTTCGTCCCCAATGCTAGAATGGGGTGGGCTCAATTGGTCTACGAGGTCAGAGATAGAATGTTAACACAACTGCATCAGGTCTGAAAAACTGCATAGAGTGTGACACACGATAACCTCAAACACAAAAATCTAATATATGATGATGATGATACTGAATGTTGGTGATGATGATACGTGACGAATGACTATCACCGCTACAACTTTATTCGCTTTGGCTAAGGGTAAGTTTCTCACCCTATAGTGTCTCAGAGACTAATTAACTATCACTCAGATTAAATACATCACTCAGTCACCTGATCGCCCACCCATACACTCAGTCATTCATTCTCATACTCACTTACGCACACAAACTCACTCTCTTTCTCTCCCACTCTCTCTCTCTCCGTCTCTCTCTCTCTCTCTCACAGGGCCATTTCTAAAAAGTAAGACTCCGTCTGCTTGTGCAGTAATTTATTTTAGACTCCCTTTTCTTTCGGCAAACGTCTAACATTACTTTTCGTTTACAGATTATCGACAGTAAATTGTATAATTTTTAATCCAGGTTCGAAATTTATTGAAGTATTTAAACTCAAGTTATTATATAACGGATTTTGTTTTAACGTGCAAGCTGTTGGCTCCTGTTGAAGCAATGATGTGCAGTACATGATACAACTTTGCTAATGATGACAGCAATGATAATTTGAAATTGAAAAAAAAAAAAAACAAATACTTTATATATTTTGCCACTTCTAGAATTGTTCAGCCTTCAAATATGCATCTGCACATATTAAACAAAGCTTATATATATATATAAGTGATAAATGACAAGGCATACCATAGGGGGTAAACAAACAGCAGCAAACTGTCAGTGGTGGAAATCATGTGAGAGTGTCTTAAAAGTCAACAACCACAGGTTTATCCTTTACAGGACGTCACAGAACCAGCCAGTTTTGTTTGTGTGCTGCTATTGTGGGTTTTTTAAGGTAAATTTACATTTAGTAGTTGCCCATTGCCCTGTTTGGTAGCTCCTTGATACGATTGTTAAAAGTAACGCAAAGCTGCGGTCTGCTGCAAAAATAGACTGCAGCTGGGAACGAAACTTGCATTACAAAACTTGTTTGCAACGTTTAATTCGAATGTGAAACAGAAACTAAATAACACGCTAAATCAGTGTTTTTAAAGGGGGCGCTACGGCCACGCGGGGGTGGAGAGGGGGGATGGTGGGTCTAGGGAGCTATATCGATTTCTATCAAATTTGGGGTGCGCTGGGACGGTCTGTGGTAGGGTCAGGGGTGGGGGGGGGGGATAGAAACCTACCTTTGATGTAGCAGAGAAGCATAGCATGTAAATCAGACAGTGGTAAAGTGAGAGATAGAGAAAAAGACAGAGAGAATGAGAAAGAGGGAGTGTGCGAGAGAGAGAGAGAGAGAGAGAGAGAGAGAGAGAGAGAGAGAGAGAGAGAGAGAGAGAGAGAGAGAGAGAGAGAGAGAGAGAGAGAGAACGAACGAACGAACTTTCAAAGGGTTACAAGTAAGGCACGCAGGCCTGTATTACATTCGGCCTTTCCAAACTCCCATCTTTCACACAGCAGTTGTATTTCATCAATGAAGCATGTTATGTTAATGTAATAATATGCATATTATGAATATCAAGTTAAAAACAAAAAAGCATGCGTGGTAAAATATGTGTGCACGCTCGCGCGCGAACGCACACACCCACACACACACACACACACACACACACACACAGAGAGAGAGAGAGAGAGAGAGAGAGAGAGAGAGAGAGAGAGAGAGAGAGAGAGAGAGAGAGAGTGAAAAAGTATTTTGTAAAAACTCTTCGTACTTTTCACAGTGTTGTGATGGTAACATAATAAAATAGCATTGATTTCTTAATTTTTAATTTTAAAAAAAAATGTAATAACTAATCAAGTTCTCATGAACATTTATGAATATATTATTCTTTGGTTTTGTTTTATTATCCCCATACTTCGACACTGGGTGGACATATGGTCTAGGCTGAAACTTCGACACTGGGTGGACAGATGGTCTAGGCTGAAACTTCGACACTGGGTGGACAGATGGTCTAGGCTGAAACTTCGACACTGGGTGGACATATGGTCTAGGCTGAAACTTCGACACTGGGTGGACAGATGGTCTAGGCTGAAACGTCGACACTGGGTGGACATATGGTCTAGGCTGAAACTTCGACACTGAACATATGGTCTAGGCTGAAACTTCGACACTGGGTGGACATATGGTCTAGGCTGAAACTTCGACACTGGGTGGACATATGGTCTAGGCTGAAACTTCGACACTGGGTGGACATATGGTCTAGGCTGAAACTTCGACACTGGGTGGACAGATGGTCTAGGCTGAAACTTCGACACTGAGTGGACAGATGGTCTAGGCTGAAACTTCGACACTGGGTGGACATATGGTCTAGGCTGAAACTTCGACACTGGGTGGACAGATGGTCTAGGCTGAAACTTCGACACTGGGTGGACAGATGGTCTAGGCTGAAACTTCGACACTGGGTGGACAGATGGTCTAGGCCAAAACTTCGACACTGGGTGGACAGATGGTCTAGGCTTAGGCCGAAACTTCGACAAGCAACAGTTACTCACAAAATGTATTTTTAAAAAGAGATTTTCTGTACCAGGAATCTGACAGAATTTAAACAAATGGAACCCCTTAGATTTCGTGGACAGTAGAAACAGACAGACTGACCATTAGAAGCGTGAATTAGTTTGGGCAGCTTAAGAGGTTTCGAAACCATCTGTTAAACAATATTTGTTGAGGAAAAAAATTATCAAGAAAAAGCCTTTTTGACCAAGATAAACTTGGACACAGCATGCAAATATGAAAACTGTCATAATTATGTGTGAAGCTGTCACACCAGAACTGTCACACAAAGAATAAACTGAGTCAGAGCAAAGAACGTATTTACTTTATCTACTCAGAAATCAGTTTAAAAAAAAAAGTAAAGGACCCTTTTCCACGCCTTTAGGCGTATAGGGCATATAGGGCTAGACCTATAATTCTATAGACCAATCGGCACAAGATGGGTGATCTGGTCATTATCACGCCGGCCGCCTTTACTTCGCGAGACTGAACCCGGTACCCACTGAAGGCTAGGTCGACCTGGAAGCCAAGGTCATTTTTGAAAATAGTCCGGCTCCCCTAGGTTACGAACCCACGACCTTCTACATCCGTAAGGGTGTGTAACCCTCACTGCAACACAGAGGCACACTGAATATCGCCACGGGAAGCTGGTACCAATGTCAGAGCAGAGACAGCAAGCCTCTTTCGAACTGAACAGACTCCTAATAACACAGCTGAACTAAACAAAAAGCTGTCATATTTACAAAAGTAACAACAGTTCTCCAAGCCATCTCACGCCCCGAAGAAGACAGAATCATCTATGAAATAAATAAGTAAAAACAAAAACAACATAAGAATGCTTCCAGGCGGACACGACGATTCCAGCAGTGAAATCCAGCCTACTTTGGTTCTCAAGAACTGGTAAGGCTGTCAGAACTGGTAAGGCTGTCAGAACTGGTAAGGCTGTCAGAACGGGTAAGGCTGTCAGAACTGGTAAGGCTGTCAGAACGGGTAAGGCTGTCAGAACTGGTAAGGCTGTCAGAACGGGTAAGGCTGTCAGAATTGGTAAGGCTGTCAGAACTGGTAAGGCTGTCAGAACTGGTAAGACTGTCAGAATTGGTAAGGCTGTCAGAACGGGTAAGGCTGTCAGAATTGGTAAGGCTGTCAGAACTGGTAAGGCTGTCAGAACTGGTAAGGCTGTCAGAACTGGTAAGGCTGTCAGAACTGGTAAGGCTGTCAGAATTGGTAAGGCTGTCAGAACGGGTAAGGCTGTCAGAATTGGTAAGGCTGTCAGAACTGGTAAGGCTGTCAGAACGGGTAAGGCTGTCAGAATTGGTAAGGCTGTCAGAACGGGTAAGGCTGTCAGAACTGGTAAGGCTGTCAGAACTGGTAAGGCTGTCAGAACTGGTAAGGCTGTCAGAACTGGTAAGGCTGTCAGAACGGGTAAGGCTGTCAGAATTGGTAAGGCTGTCAGAACGGGTAAGGCTGTCAGAACTGGTAAGGCTGACAGAACTGGTAAGGCTGTCAGAACTGGTAAGGCTGTCAGAACTGGTAAGGCTGTCAGAACTGGTAAGGCTGTCAGAACGGGTGGTAGCTGTCAGAACTGGTAAGGCTGTCAGAACTGGTAAGGCTGTCAGAACTGGTAAGGCTGTCAGAACTGGTAAGGCTGACAGAACTGGTAAGGCTGACAGAACTGGTAAGGCTGTCAGAACTGGTAAGGCTGTCAGAACTGGTAAGGCTGTCAGAACTGGTAAGGCTGTCAGAACGGGTAAGGCTGTCAGAACTGGTAAGGCTGTCAGAACTGGTAAGGCTGTCAGAACTGGTAAGGCTGTCAGAACTGGTAAGGCTGTCAGAACTGGTAAGGCTGTCAGAACGGGTAAGGCTGTCAGAACTGGTAAGGCTGTCAGAACTGGTAAGGCTGTCAGAACTGGTAATGCTGTCAGAACTGGTAAGGCTGTCAGAAAGAGGACATAGGAAAGGTAAGAGATAAATACCATGAAGGCCTGGTCAGTTACACGGGAGCGTATGGAGCGTGACAACAGTATCATCTAGCATTCTGATGATCGTGAAGGACGTCGAATTGTGACCGCTTATACTTTTAGGCGTGGCACATGACGATGATGATGTTTTCAGAAAGAGGGAGCACTGGACGATTTTGTCACTACAAAAAAGGGCGACCGGTGGGCTTCAAAAGTTTGGGAAACACTGGTCTAAACACATTCTGGCGAAGAGAAATGTTACAAATCGAGCAAGAGGTAAACAGTGACACAAGTGGGAGGGTAACCTACCTGACAAAAAGATCCATGGCGTCGAACCTTTATTGTGCGAACGGCACCTGATTGGTTGATTGACTGAAGTCCTGGATTATCGACCAATGAAATGATATCTCCGGCCTTGTCGTTATATAAGCAGAAGTTGTTCTAACATGTATCAGCCAGTAAAACACGTTAACACTTCACCGGGGCCGGCACACACCGCTAACATGTGCTGTCATTTCTTTCCCCACACGATCGATCGATCGGTCAGACATAAATAAATAACTTGGTATTTGTCGCAGGTCACACACAACAAAGACACCCTCCAACAAACAAACTCACGGAAAAACAAACGCAGTTAACAGATGTAGCAATGCTTGTACTAACACTTGCCTCCCTCCTCCCCCCCCCTCCCCCTCTCACCCATTTTTTTTTGTTCTCGACGCTATTGATCAGGACAAATACAAACAGAAATATATAATTTTTTTATTTGTAACAAACGCATACAGACAGACAGAAAAACAAAACACACATCTTACACCCATCTGCATACACACTGCAACAATGCACACAAGGACACACACACACACACACACACACACACACACACACACACACACACACTCACACACACACACACTCACAGACATACTCTCGAAAGAAAACTGGACACCGAAAGGACATTCCAAAAAGGACAAGCAGAAATACAATATGTTGACATGGATGGCAATTCAGAGACGGGATACAGTGAAGAAGAAGAAGTACAATGAAAACACAGTCTGGATAGTCCGAAAAGGTCAGATTTGCAACACATAAAAAACCGATGGTCAAGAGATCAATATGGGTAATAAATATAGAGGGAGAGACAAATAGGTTGTCGACAGAAAAGTGGCGAAATAGATGCATTCAGGGATACTCGTGCTGACAATAGATCAGTAGATAGGCATATAGACAGCCTAAGGACATTTACACTTACAGGCAGACAGACAAAATACATTCAGACAGAACAGATTTGATACACAGACGGACATACAGACGGGCATACGTACGATAATACAGACAGACATACGGTGAGATAGACATGCAGGATAAATGTGAAATGAACGCAGTAAACAAGAATATAATGAACGTAAATTATGCAGCAGAACTTTCCAGAGCAGAATAATAATGGCCAGAAAAATAGATCTCTCAGGATTAATGCAAACATTATGGAATCATTGCTGCAGCAGCGGAGGATCTCACAAACATGTGTGTGTCGCTATTGAGATCTTGTAGTGAATGATTGAAGCAGCGGAGGATCTCACAAACATGTGTGTTGCTATTGAGATCTTGTGAATAATTGCAACAACGGAGGATTTTACAAACATGTGTGTCGCTGTTGAAATCTTGTGGTTAATGATTGCAGCAGCGGAAGACCTCACAAACATGTGTGTCTGTTGAAATCTTGTGGTTAATGATTGCAACACTGGAGGATCTCACAAACATATGTGTGTCTGTTGAGATCTTGTGGTAAATGATTAGGCCAGTAAATTATAGCAGGAATGAAGGAGGAGTCAACAAAAAACAGACAAGTCAGAGAGGCCAGCATTATTGATTGGTTGAGGGGGTGGGGGGGTGGGGTGGGAAATAGAGATAATACAACCTGGAAGACACACAGCGTACGACAGAACAGACGAACACAACAGACAGACACAACAGATTAACAAAAAAAAAAAACAAAAAAAAAAAAACGGGCACAACAGATAACCACAATAAACAGACACAACAGATAGACACAGCAGACAGACACAACAGATGAACACAACAAACAGACATAACAGATGAACACAACAGACGGACTGGCAGACAGATCGGTATAAAACTAATGTGGATAATAGTGTTGTTAGTTAACACTCTTGAAGATTTAGGTTTTATCTGTGTAAGTCTGTGAATCTTGTTACGTGTTTGAGTCAATGCATTGTTCAGAAGTTGAGATGAGTAAAGAATTGACATCAAAGCACTCGGGGCATTCCCATGCGTTTTCCGTCCTCATCTTAGCAGGCAGAGGAGAATTCCAGTACTAATGGTACCAGTCACAATCTGGTTATATGTCCGTCTTGCCTTTCATCTGAGTGTAGTGAGCCGGCCAGACCTCCTGGTTACACCCAGGGGCCTCATTCTCTCCAGAAGTCTGCTGGAATAGGGACTTTCCTCCCGATGCAGTAAACTAGCAACATCATCAAGGGCCCTGTGCTACAAAGTGCTAACGCCCTTCTCCAAAATCTGAAAGCAAGTGAATGAACGGCCCAGTCAACACGTCTGCTAGAGGGTATATTATTATGGTTACACTTATGTTGCCTTCTCTGTTGTTCTGCAATGTTGCTGTATGTCGTGTCCTTTTAAACCTTATTTTCATGTCTGATACCATAAATAAATATACATCTAGTCCACTGTTATCTAAACTGTGTGCTATCCAATTTCCTTTTCCTTTATCTCTCTAATTCCTACTTCCATGGATCATTTGCCCGCTTATTCTATCTATAATTATCTACTGCTTTATAACTATCTCTTGTGTTGTCTGTCAACCTTTAGCTCCTACCTTTTGTCGAATGTGTTATCTAAGTCACTTCTGCTGTTTAATCAGCTCTGAATACTACTTATATTGTACAGTTGTGTCATATAATTCCCATCTCTGCATCCCAGTGTGATATCTAATTTCTACTTTTATTGTCCACTGTGTCAATTTATTCCATCCATTTGTTTACTCACATCTAATTCCTACTTCTAGTCTTTAATTTGTTATCTAATTCCTTCTTGTGTTACCCATTGTGTCGTCTAGTTCCCAATTCCTCAAATGTCAAACCAAACTGCTAATGCTGTTGTTCACCGTGATATCAAATTCCTACTTCCGGTGTTCAGTATGTTTTCTAATTTCTACTTCTGCTCTACATAGTGCCATCTATATGTAAATGATATAATTCCTACTTTTCTTGTTCACTGTAACACCTAATGGATACTTCTGTTTTCTACCGTGACATCTAATTACTACTACTGTTAAACAGTTGACTTGAGCTAAGTTGAGTTATGAATTGACATCAGGGCATATTCCCATACGAGCTCCGTCCTCATCCTCAGCAGCCAGCGCAGAGTTCCAATACTAATGGTGCCAGTCGTAGTCTGGTTGTATGTTCGTCTTGTCTTTCCTCTGAGCGTAGTGTGCCGGCCGAACCCTCTGGCCACACCCAAGTGCATTATTCTCTCCATCCCATAATAACATAGTTTCTTTTCTGACTTCGTTATTTGTTCACAAGGAGCTCAGACCAGTGTGCCATCCAAGTCCTACTTCTGTTGTTTTTGAATCTTTGTGTCCATTCTTATGTTGTCCAGGGCGTCCTCCAATTTTCTTTTCATGATATGAAATTGACGTTTTTTCTTAGTAGAATAATTAAAACATTACCAGAATAAAAGCACATGAAGTTAGGGACATGACAACCACTCCCAGCCAACCACTTGGACACAGCTGTGTGGCTGTAGGAAAACTTTAAACACAAGCAGCCAGGGACATGTCAACCACTCCCAGCCAACCACTTGGACACAGCTGTGTGGCTGTAGGAAAACTTTAAACACAAGCAACCAGGGACATGACAAACACTTCCAGCCAACCACTTGGACACAGCTGTGTGGCTGTAGGAAGACTTTAAACACAAGCAGCCAGGGACATGTCAGCCACTCCCAACCAACCACTTGGACACAGCTGTGTGGCTGTAGGAAGACTTTAAACACAAGCAGCCAGGGACATGACAACCACTCCCAACCAACCACTTGGACATAGCTGTGTGGCTGTAGGAAAACTTTAAACACAGGCAGCCAGGGACATGTCAACCACTCCCAGCCAACCACTTGGACACAGCTGTGTGGCTGTAGGAAAACTTTAAACACAAGCAGCCAGGGACATGTCAGCCACTCCCAGCCAACCACTTGGACACAGCTGTGTGGCTGTAGGAAGACTAGTTTGTTGGGTATCCTTTACAGGACGTTGCAGAGCCAACTCCAGCATTTTTTGGCTGTTGTGGTTTTTCTAGGCAAATAAAACGTCCAGTAGTTTGCCACTGCTTTCTGGACGGTCGGCTTCTCAATACCACTGTCGAAACCAAGGCTGGCAGCTGGGATCGAACCCGGCACCCCGGCATTACGAATCGCGTTCGCAACGCCTAAGCCACAGACGCCGACCTATGAAGTCTATAAACACAAGCAACCAGGGACATGTCTGCTACTCCCAGCCCAACGCTTGGACACAACTGTGTGGCTGTAGAAGGAATACTCACAACATCAAATGCCAAACTTATATTTCATGGCTTCCTGTGTCTGCCTCCGTGAAAGTAGACTGTAATCAACAGATATTCACGACATGTTTCTTGCCACCTTCTCTCTCACCTCCTCGGCACATTATGCAATTACTGGTTATAATATCTTTGGCCCATTTGAGAAAATCTTCATCCATCTGGAACAAATGTAACTTTCCCATCGGAACTTCCGCCCATTTTCGCTGGCTAAGCCTAAAAGCAATCGATTCCATTCATAAACGGCGTGATTTAGTCTGGAAGTTTTAGTTCAGCGTGGACGGAGGTGGGTAGGATGTGAACATACATGAAGATAGGAAAACGAACACAAAGAGAGGCTGGCTATTGTGTGTAAACTGGTGAACGCACAGTCAGAAAGATGAAAACATATACAGACACACAGAGGAGCAGGCACACAAAGAGAGGTAGAGAAGAATGACAGATGGATATATTAGCTGACACGAATGGGTCGACAAAGTGACAAGTACGTATGCAGAAAGAAAATGACACTCAGATAGATGGATATAGACGAAACATAGGCGAAATTAGAAAGACACAATCAAGCAGCGCAAAGCAAAAAGCTTTTCAAAGAAAACAGTACAACGTGACACCCCTCTAATGTAAACCAGCCTGAGCAATATGAATGAAAGGTCAACCAGTGTGAAGTTGGACCGGGAACCGTAATTTGGACCGTGCTTTTTTGTGTGGCATTAAACACTTGGTTTTGTGGTTTTTCTAGGCACATTTACGTCAAATAATTTGCCATTGCTTTCAGGACTGTCAGCTCTCGGTACCACTGTCGAACCCAACACAAGGCGCAAGGCCCGCAGCTGGGATCGAACTCAACACCCCGGGTTTACAAAGCGCGTTCGCAACGCCTAAGACACAGACTCCGACGTTTCCTAATTATACACAGCAAAGTTTTTAAAAGTATCCCCAAAACTGAACAATGGCTGATGCAAGTTTAAAAAAATCGTTTTCCGTAATTAAAATTGAGGGCCCTTAACCAACGTTTAGAAAAAAAAAGACATCTGAACACACAGGCACACATACACGCTCACGCTCACACACACACACACATATACATACACAAACACGCAATAAACAGAACAAAAGTTGACAGACGATATGGTGAGATACCCTTTGGAGGCTAGATATAGAAACTAATACACCAACAAAACACGATGCATTGGTTGGGAAGCTCGGACACAATACAAAAACCATTGCCAAGGAATTGTTGGTGGCCGGCGTACATAGCTAGATGTCCCAGGGGCAACCAGGGCTCCTAGGGTCCAGCAAGACCGTGTGTAAGATTGACAGAACGAAACCCGGGTCTTCGAGGCTAACTGCATTCACCACCAGACCCATATCAATAAGAGAATACGTAGTAGATCCCGTGGCAGAGACAGACATCGATTTGCTGAACTTAACGAAGAGACACACAAGCAGATACCTTAGAGTTCTAAAGTGAATCTTATCAGAACTACTTTTGGGCCAACACTATGCTGTCAATGCCAAACGTGGACACTTACATCCTCCAACGGACGTAAAATTGTGACAACAAAGATGAAATGCCTTAGAAGAGCTGCAGGAGTTTCAAGGAAAGACAGAATACGAAATCATGAAATCAGACGAATGCTAGGAATAAAGCCAGTCTTACAGGTCATCAAGGCACAACAAATGAAGTGGTTTGGACACCTAAAAAGAATGCCCTGGTACTATCTGTCACATCGAGCCACAATAAAACGTTACAACGGGTATAGAGCGAGTGGAAGACCTCGGAAAACATAAGTGATAGCATTAAGAACAGCCTTACAGAAATGAACATCAGTCTTAATAGTGCTCTTGACAGAGCTCATCAACTAACATTACATCTTCCCCCGAAACTTCGATAAGGTAAAAGGTGGAAGAAAAGAAGAAGAAGAAGAACGAAGAGGCAAAGCTGTGTGAAGTAAGCGGTTAGAACAACTTTATCTGCAAGCTGTAGAGAAGTATACAAATATAAGAACACCATTCATGAACTTGGAAAGGGAATGGATAACGGTTGAGAACTTTGCGTATGTTGAGCGTTCTAATCGCCGTTTCTCCTCAAGTTTCGATGTTGCAAGATTGTGGAAGTCCGGTTTGCAGCCGAAGCTACTGAGTTTAGTGCTCCTGGCGGCACTATGAGCTGTGATTATCGGTTATTGACTGAGTTCCAGATTCGTACACAATGGCAATGATGGGAGATGTAATTTTCTTCATTGTGTTCCTGGGACAAGGCGTGTGCTATAGCTGCTATTTATTTTCTGGCCCTGGCTGCAACTTGGCCGAGGACATGTGGAGAATGGTAAGGAATAGTTTTAATCTACTCATTGCCCAGTTAGTCTTCGAATGAAGTTGATTTTCTGCGATGACGCCTGGTCCGCAGTGTGTTAAACGAGGCAGGCACCTTATGGGTTGCCAGATCAGATCGTGTGGGTTTTGCTGACTGAGGACACTTTGTATGGCTACGGCATTCACCTGAGGTATCCAGCGTATCTGACTCAGTTTGTGACTGGAATCACTGGCATAGGCGGTTGAGCAATTATGGGCCCAGCTCGTTTGCTTTTATGCCGGAACCGTAACGACTAACTTTTTGAAAAATACATTGATTCAGGTTTGCCCAAGGCTACAGTTGATTAGTGAAGACTGATTCCATCCAATGTGTAGATAGGATTGCACAGGAAAGAACCAAAGATGTGATTCCACTTTGTATCTCAGACTTTGCACTGCATTACATGACACACACACACAACACTGAAGAGAAAGAGAGAGAGAGAGAGAGAGAGAGAGAGAGAGAGAGAGAGAGAGAGAGAGAGAAAGAGAGGGAGAAAGAAAGAAAGAGAGTTTACACAAGTCTAGTTTCATGAATTTCCCAGTGGTCATCAAAGTAAAGCAAAAAAAAAAAAAAAAAAAAATGGTAAAACTACACATTGGCTGCTAGCAAGTTATCTGCCAAAAATCGGCTGTTAAAAAACACTGGCCACCTATATTTCCCAGATATTTTTCTTGACTCAATCTAGGTTGGGTTAATCTAGGTGACCGAGGGAAAACAAGGAGGAAGAATAGGAGACAAAGAAGATGGTGATGATGATGAACAAAAGGAAGAAGAACAGGAAGAAGAACAGGAAGAAGAACAGGAAGAAGAACAGGAAGAAGAGCAGGAAGAAGAACAGGAAGAAGAACAGAAAGAAGAACAGGAAGAAGAACAGGAAGAAAAACAGGAAGAAGAACAAGAAGAAGAACAGGAAGAGACATGTACATCATGCCTATCTGGGAGATAGCTGACAGCCCATTGTTCAGTCTACTTGGTCAAGGCTTCACTTGAGGTTATTTCATCAGGAGTTGTATCACCAGCTGTCTGTTTTCCTGAAACCCAAGAGTGTTATTTGATATCCGGCTACACTTATTTGTCTTCAGTGAGTGACAATCGATCCCCATACACTCACTTATTGCCATTTCCTCTGGTGATCTCGGGGATTCCTCCAATCCCCCAGCCTCCTTAAGGTAATCGTAGAGCCCAGACACTTGATCAGACGTACGAAGAGGTCACTGATAGAGCACGAGCCAACAGCCCAGTGTCTGATTAGTTCATCTACTTAAGGACTCGCCGGTTTCGAGGGTTGGTGACGAGGTTAGGGGGCGGTAGCTGGTGTGACTAGACAACGACAAGGACCAGTCATGGGGACCGATTGATCTGATGAAGATTACCATCAAGGCGATGATGGCGGCGAACAAAAATACTTTAAACTTGAATTGCCTGTTCTCTAGCTACAAGATCAGAATCTGTGACACAGACTGTTGCATATTACACTTATTTGTAGCACTAGTAGTAGGAAGAGGGGTAAGGAAGAGAAGGAGCAAGAGAATGAAGAAGAAGAAGCAGGCAAATATAAAATTTAAAAAAAAAAACGGGAGGAAAGGAAAGAAGAGGGAGAAGAGGAAGGGATATACGAGGAATAGAGAAAGAAGAAAAGAAAAAGGAAAAAGAAGAGAAAGGGAAAGGCTATGAGGAAAAGGAAGAAGAAGAGAACGGGACAGACGAGAAGGCAGCGGAAAGAAAGAGGAAAAATAGAAACAGAAGATGTACGGAAAACGAGCAGGAAGACGAAGAAGGGGAGGGAGAGTATGAGGCGCAAGAAGAGAAAAAAGAGGAGGAAGAGGGAAAGACGACGAGGGGAAGAAGGAAGAAGAAGAAAAACCAGAAGATGACAGTAAAAATAACTATTGTGTATGACATCCATGAACGTGTTATCCGTTGCTGATTAAGGAAAGATTTAATTCTCAAAAGCGCCTATTCTACAAGTGCATCTCTTTATGCTACTACGGGCTACACCGAGCAAGAATTCCTGCAGCCTGTATACTGTATTAACACAGCAGATAAATCGCCATTAAGGGGTGATCCAGTGTAGGCTCAATGACACCACGACGTTTCCTTGCATATTTTGTCAACATATGGATGTGAAGTGGGATCACGCTGTCTGCCCATGACAACAGCTGCCCAGTGAAGAGTAAAGATAACGTTAGTTCTGTGGTGGGCTGGGGAGAGAGAGAGAAAGAGTGGGATATGGGAAGAGAGGATGAGAAGGTAAAAGAGCGAAGGAGAAGGAGTCAGGGGGCATGTTAAAGAGAGATAAAGAGAGAACGAGAGAGAAACTCAGAGGCAGAGAGACACATAGTTATAGAAATGTGTATAGACAATTGTGAGAGAAGAACAAGAGAGAACTGTGTGAAAGAGGAAAGGACAGTGACAGAACGAAGAGAAAACAAAGAGAGAGAAAATGAGAGAGTAAAAGCGTTTATGAAAGAGCCATCAGGAATGAGAGACGGAAAAAAAAATGAGAATGTTTAATGTTTAACTGAGAATCGACATCACAGCTTTAGGTACATTCCCATAAGCGCTCTGTCCCCATCTTCAGCAGCCAACACAGAGTGATAGTTTCAATAGTATTCTGATTGTATATCTGTCTCAACTTTCCACTGTGTACTGATCGTTGACCAGATTCCCTACCTATTCCTCGCAGCATCATTCTTTTCAGACAATGATGGTCCATCTGTGCTCATGCACTCACTGTTCCATAGCCCCAAAATGGCCATTACAACATATAGCTTGTCATTCATCAATTCACTACGAAGTTATGCAAAACCGGCCAGTCTATCTGCCTGTTCATTTCCTAATACTCCGGCATCTCCTGGGGTAACTAATTGAGTTAACTTAGTCATCCTCTTGTGGGATGCAATTTTTTGTTATTTGAAGCCCTACCCTGGCTCTTGCCAGAGGCCGCAATATAGCCCAGCCATAAATATGGTCTAATGGCTGAACGCGGTTTCTGGAACCTCTCCACTATGATCCTCATCCACATGATGGCACTTTGTGTCATTGTATGTTTATAGCTGGTGTAATGACCTGGTGGGGTAAAAGAAGATAAATAGATAGATCTTCTCAGGTAAATATCCAAAAGACGCTAACTACCCAGGACCTCTTTAGTGATGCTTTCCACTCTTTACTGAGCATAGACGTGTCTTCTTTTTTTCTACATGCTCTGTGAGTCGGTTACAATTACGACATGTGTGTATATCTGTTTCTCAAGCCAGGAAAATTCCACAGTGATTTCCTCCACCTCCATTCTCTGACTTGATGATGTGGTGTCATGTTCCATGCATTGTTGCACTACGCGACATCCATTCACTTTAAGAACACCAATGAGCCACTTCTGCCACTCAACACAGACCATATGTATAGACAACCACCAAAATAAACCAGAAATGAAAATACCTGATCTTAACTAATGTTTGTGTGCTGAAAACGGAAAGGACATTAAAAAATGTTAACTGGGTCTAGTTTTCACGATACACGCTACTAGTTTACTTAATTAGGACCAAACTATATATTACACAACTCTTGTGGCCGGTTGCATACATTTGTCTCATGACCAATAAAACTGTAACCAGAAGTTGACGATGCATTGGACACACTGGAGCTCGTTGGTGGCAGTAAAATAGATAAGAGAAAAGAGAAAAACTAATTTTACAAAGTGTCTTACCACTAAACAAGTCCTACCTAGGATTACAACCCATTGCGTACAAATATCTTTGATAAAATTATTAGCTAGTGTCTTTATCTTTATTAATACTGTCATAGTCAGAAAATCGGCTCTGTGGCTAAGTCAATGAGAACGCTTCGCGATGCCGGAATGCCGGGTTCGATCCCACCTGCGGGCCATGCGACTTGCGTTGGTTTCGACAGTGGTATTAAAAAAAAAGCCGACCGTTAGTGGCGATAGCAAATTACTGGACGTAAATTTGCCTAGAAAAGTCAGAAATGCCTAGGGCGTGTGTGAACAGCGTTGATAACTTCTGTAATGAATGTGGTGAGGTGACATTTCTATCACAAAAATGAAATATAACCAAAGTGATTAAAAAGGCATACAGTTTGTATTTTGGATATGGAATAGGAGATGAATATAAGAGCTGTGTGTCACACATAGGCTGCAATTCATAAACAGCAAATCTTAAACTGTCGTTGACTGGCAAAAGGCGAGCTATGTCTTTTGCTGTCCCAATGATCTGGAGAGAACCCACTGATCATCTCATTAACTCTTTCTTTTGCATGATCCCTCCAACTGGGAAAGGCATATCAAAGAATAATAAATGTACTCTGGAGTATCCAAACATCTCATCTGCAATACGTCTGCTACAAGGGGATGACCTACCAGTACCCAGAGAGCCAGAATTATTTTCAATTGCTTCCACAGATGAAGAAAAGGACGCTAGTGACCTTGAACCTTCAGCCTCAAGCAATCCAGATTTTTAGCAAACTACATTCACTAAACCAAACTTAATAACCTAAAGTAAACGGAAAGATCTTGTAAGAGAAGAACAAAGCGGAGATTTTGAATTCCAAATTGCAAAATAGGAATCTTCTGGCAGAAGATGTTAGAATTTCTGTGTATAGGAAATGGCAAAAGCCGTTTTGAATACTTTTTCCCCCTCCAAAGAAGGTGGCCTTTCTGCATGCCTCAACATTTCTGGGCTAATGGCAGTACTTAAAAGTCAATTACAAAATGGAACAGTGGATGCTTTTCATTGATTCACCCAAGACCAGTCTTAAAGCTGTTTTGTTGAAAAGTGGTAATGTATAACCATCAATTCCAGTTGGTCATGCAGCTCACATGAAAGAAACGTATCAAAACATTAAGCAGCTTTTGAAGTGTATAGACTACAATCATCATCACTGGTCACTTTGTGGCGATTTAAAAGTCGTCTCTCTTTTGCTGGGACAACAGGGTGGATATAACAACTACTGCTGCTTTCTCTGTAACCAACAGACGTCACTGACCATTCAGGCGGTCATTGCCGCCTGGCAGTAAGTACGTCACAAACCCAGCACTTGTCGACACCAGCAACATTTGGTTGCCACTCTTGCACATTTAGCTCGGTCTCATGAAAAGCTTTGTCAAGGCCATGGAGAAAACAGATGATGCTTTTAAATATTTCATCAGACAAATTCTCAAAACTGAGTGAAGCTAAAATAAGAGAGGAAGTATCTAAAAATAGAGAGGGAGTATCTAAAATAAGAGAGGGAGTATCTAAAATAAGAGAGGGACTATCTAAAATAGGAGAGAGACGATCTAAAATAAGAGAGGGAGTATCTAAGATAAGAGAGGGAGTATCTAAAATCAGAGAGGGAGTATCTAAAATAGGAGACGGAGTATCTAAAATAAGAGATGGGGTATCTAAAAAAAAGATTTGAAGTATTTAAAATATGAGGGAGTATTTAAAATATGATGGAGAATCTAAAATAAGAGAGGGAGTATCTAAAATAAGAGAGGGGATATCTAAAATAAGAGAGGGGATATCTAAAATAAGAGAAAGAAAGTATTTGTTGGTCAGGAAATTCGAAAAATTTATCACGATGAGAAGTTTCTTTGCGTGGGTCTTCTCTCTCGTACCACTGCTTCACCAACATTGTGAAGAGTAAATGCTTTAGTTTAGGACTTTTAGGTTCAGTTAAGGCTGGCTTTCATTGCACATGGATATCTTCATGTGTGTCCCAACCTGTACCCGCATACCTCAGTTGGTAAACCGTCGACGAATTCTGTGGCGTCCTCGTCTTAACGGCATAGGATAAATAATTCGGCCATGCCCTGTCTACCCATAAACTCACAAGAATTAGAGTTAATTTCTGATCTAAGCCATACTAGAAAGGGAGCCGTATATTCAAGGGGCCTATATTCGAGGGGTCCTATATTCAAGGGGCCTATATTCGAGGGGTCCTATATTCAATGGGTCCTATATTCGAGGGGTCCTATATTCAAGGGGCCTATATTCGAGGGGTCCTATATTCGAGGGGTCCTATATTCAAGGGGTCTATATTCGAGGTCGGCGTCCGTGGCTAAGGCGTTGCGAGTCTGACTCGTAATCCTACGTACCGCGATCGAAACCCGGTCGGCGTCCGTGGCTAAGGCGTTGCGAGTCTGACTCGTAATCCTACGTACCGCGATCGAAACCCGCATGAGCTGCGTAGATTTTTATCGTGGTATGGGACGTCGCAGGTTGACCCAGCATCAAATGTGTACCAGGATGAGCTGTCCTGGGAAAGTAAAGACGGCCGGCGTAATGCTGACCACATTACCCACCGAGGGCCGATTGGTCTGCAAAAATATGGGTATTTTTCCCATATGCCCGATCGCCTAAGGTCGTGTAAAGGGATCTTTACTTTTTACTATATTTGAGGGGTCCTATATTCGAGGGGTCCTATATTCGAGGGGTCCTATATTCGAAGAGTCCTATATTTAAGGGGTCCTATATTCGAGGGGTCCTATATTCAAGGGCTACTATATTCGAGAGGCCACTATATTCAAGGGGTACTATATTCGAGGGGTCCTATATTCGAGGGGTCCTATATTCGAGAGGCCACTATTTTCGAGGGGTCCTATATTCGAGGGGTACTATATTCGAGGGGTACTATATTCAAGGGCTACTTTATTGGAGAGGCCACTATATTCGAGAGGGAACTATATTCGATGGTCCACTTTATTTTATGTGTCCTATATTCAAGGGGCTCTATGTTCGAAAGGGCTCATGGCTAGCTGTCTAACATGCCCTTACGTTAAGATAGCATTGCTCCATAGACGGAAAAAGCTACAAATGTGGATATTTGATAGCTACAAGTGCTAGAATTATTTCCATCCTGGCAGATTTTCTCATTTCAAAATTGTATCCAGGCTGTGGCAAATTTAGCCCGCTCTAATGAATTTATAAATATCAAGATACTACTATTGTCTGGCTAGTTTTTAAACTTGTCTGAGAAAATATAGGTGTCCATCGATGATACTCAATAGACCAATGCAAAAACATTCCTGAACAGAACATTACAGTCAGTGACACGAACCCATTTCTGTAAAGTGTGTAGCTACCTATTTAACCACTTCGTGACGTAAACAGTCAGGCTTTGGAATGTTGTCGGCTAGTAATATTTGCCATCATTTTGATGTTATTTAGCCCAGCAATCTCACCAAACACCCCCAGTTGTGTAAGAGTTTCCAAACAGAGGCTAAAGGAACTTGTTTAACAAAGGATGTGCCTAGACAAGATTGATGAGAACGTCACGGGAAAATGAACACTGCAATAAAGATGTCTTGTAGCAAATGGAAATTAATAGCGCAAGATGGGGAGAGGAAATGCTGGACAAAACATGCTTGACAGTTTGGCTTGAACAGTCTTCCTTAGAGGATATTTGTTTTCTCAGGAAGGTCGCTGGCATATCTATCAGTATCAGCGCTTTTTATGCCTTTTTGCTTCAGAGAGGACATTCCATGTCTTCCTGTTCTGTGCAGTCTTCAGTACAGTTTTCTATGTCAAAGATGCAGCACTCAACCTTCCATTGTTCATCTTCATGTTGTTTTTTGCGTGCTCAATTCCGTCTTTCCCTCTGGTGTCCAAGTGAGAGCTGTTTTAGCAGGTATAGCAGGATTCATTTTCATGACATGGCCAAGCTATTTCTATCTTCTCTTTGTTGTCATACCGTCTAGTTTCTTGGTGTGTGACCTATCTACTGCCTAACTAATTATCTATAGGTATGCTCGTCCGTCTGTCAATCAACTCATCCGCTCATTTGTTTGTTTGTCTAATCACCTGTCCTAATCACTCATCCGCTCATCTGTTTGTCTGTCTAATCACCTGTCCTAATCACTCATCCGCCATACTTGTGCTGCCGTCCAACTGTCTTGTGCTGTCTGATATTCTGTCTGTGTGCCTCTGTGTATTTCTCTCTCTCTCTCTCTCTCTCTCTCTCTCTCTCTCTCTCTCTCTCTCACACACACACACACATACACATGCATATACATCCACACTGCTCATTCTTATTATTCTCTCACCCACTGGCCCCACCCTTTTCTCAGGAAATCAATATTGTAATTTTCCCAGACTACAAAACATTTCTACTAAACCCCAAAGAACAGCCATTGAGACGACAAGAGAAACGGCTGATTGTAATCTAGAGTGTCTGACATCACTTCCTCTTCTGGCGACAAGGACGCCGGCAATTTACCGTCAGCTGGAGAGTTATCTATGACAGGACTATCTCATTACCCTAGCAGCCGGGTCGAGATCATAGTCAGTTGTGAAATAACAATAACTAAGGGACTAATCAACAGTTAGAGATACACTTGGTAAAAACACATTTTTGATTCCTGCAGGGGTGTGCAGTGGTACCTCGGAAATGGAATCTCCGAAAACTAGAACAGCATGGTTTCTGAACAAAGTTTCAAAGTATATTTTATCTCGGAACTCAAACGCCGCATTGAAAACCGAACGTCTGATGAGGACGCGACTGGGCTAACAAGGAAAGAGCTTCAAAACCTTTGCCAGCAGCAGAAAAAAGATGATTATAGGAAAAACATATTGAAGCACTCGCAGCAGCAGCAGGTACCGATCATCTGTAGAATGCTCCCTCGTCTCATATTGTTTTTGGTCAGATTTCCTAGACAATTTCAGAGGGCAGGCCAGGATGGTTAGTTACGCCAGACACCGGTTCTCCTGCTGCATTTAATCGGACAGGGATAATCAAAAGGTTTACGTTGCATCAGGTAATGTGAGATTTGGTGATGTGTGTGTGTGTGTGTGTGTGTGTGTGTGTGTGTGTGTGTGTCACTGCAGTAGCAAATTAGCCGCCTACCTTCACGACCAGAATGACAAGCTTATGGTTGGTTCATCGGACAGATGTTAGACTCTGGCATTTGACAGAGAGACACTGGCAGACATTTATCGGACACTTTAGCTTTCAGGGATAAGATGCTCCTCTCCACTAGAGGCTCCGACCAGTTTACCGAGGCCCATCTCCCACGACGCCCCGTTGCGTCCAAAGCCAGCTCGAAGCTCCTTCAGCAGCTTCGCCCAGCTGTTTTAGTGACCGTTTACGTTCGTTACCTCTTAAGCCCAGCTGCTTTAGCACATTAAACGTGGAAGTGGAGATAAGATATCTTGCGCCTTCCTCGACGGCAACAATTTTAACTCAGTCCGGCCACGAACTCACCGTACTTTTCGAGCTTGCACGGGTGATTTTCTTCCATCCGCGATTCGTACGGCACTCTCAGCTCTATCTAGACGAGCTAGCGTTTTTCCGCAGAGTGCAGAACAATGTCAGCTCTCAGGCCGGTCTTCCGGATTAACTCTGGGTACTTTCCGAAACCAGGCAGGTCGACATCTAGTAACCAGTCCCTCGCACAGTCAAGTATTGATGGAGCGTATGCGACCTTGTTGATTTTATCTGAATAAATCTGCTCAGCCCTTAGGAAGTGCATGGGGGTTACGGTAGGATTGGCCCTAGCGTTAGTTCTCATCTTGGCCTTGTCCTCATTGTCCGCTGACTCTTTTAGGACCTTTTTGTGGCGCCAAGTATATCATCCCTGGCCTAAGACTTTTCTGCACGCAGACAAGATGTGCTGGAGCGTCCGCTCAGCTCTGCCAGACTGTTGTTGCCCATCTCTTGATGTGATGGTCCCCCACTTGTATCGCTGTCTACTGCTTGATCTCCCTAATTTTCCTCCTATTGTGATTGTTATAACAGTGGTATGCCTTTAAAAAAAAAAAAAAACATAATATTACACCTTTATTTTATGTAATTTTTTCCTGATGCTCTCAGGGCGTAAGCATTTTCTGGTAACTCTGTGGGAAGCAAATGCAGCGACCACAGGAACTGACTGCCCGATTCTCTATCTGGTGCCCATGTAGGCAGGTAGGTGCTTTTCTAGGGTAAAATCGTCACTTCAACTAGCATCCCTGAAGGGGGAGCTTTAGGTTATAGTTGTGACTAGGTAACGTGCGCTATGTAAAATGGCTTAGCACTGCATCCCTGAAGGGGGAGCTTTAGGTTATAGTTGTGACTAGGTAACGTGCGCTATATAAAATGGCTTAGCACTGCATCCCCGAAGGGGGAGCTTTAGGTTATAGTTGTGACTAGGTAACGTGCGCTGTATAAAATGGCTTAGCACTGCATCCCTGAAGAGGGAGCTTTAGGTTATAGTTGTGACAAGGTAACGTGCGCTACATAAAATGGCTTAGCACTGCATCCCTGAAGGGGGAGCTTTAGGTTATAGTTGTGACTAGGTAACGTGCGCTATATAAAATGGCTTAGCACTGCATCCCCGAAGGGGGAGCTTTAGGTTATAGTTGTGACTAGGTAACGTGCGCTGTATAAAATGGCTTAGCGCTGCATCCCTGAAGAGGGAGCTTTAGGTTATAGTTGTGACAAGGTAACGTGCGCTACATAAAATGGCTTAGCACTGCATCCCTGAAGGGGGAGCTTTAGGTTATAGTTGTGACTAGGTAACTTGCGCTACATAAAATGGCTTAGCACTGCATCCCTGAAGGGGGAGCTTTAGGTTATAGTTGTGACTAGGTAACGTGCACTATATAAAATGGCTTAGCACTGCATCCCTGAAGGGGGAGCTTTAGGTTATAGTTGTGACTAGGTAACGTGCACTATATAAAATGGCCTAGCACTGCATCCCTGAAGGGGGAGCTTTAGGTTATAGTTGTGACTAGGTAACTTGCGCTATATAAAATGGCTTAGCACTGCATCCCTGAAGGGGGAGCTTTAGGTTAAAGTTGTGACTAGGTAACTTGCGCTACATAAAATGGCTTAGCACTGCATCCCTGAAGGGGGAGCTTTAGGTTATAGTTGTGGCTAGGTAACTTGCGCTATATAAAATGGCATAGCAGTGCATCCCTGAAGGTGGAGCTTTAGGTTATAGTTGTGGCTAGGTAACTTGCGCTATATAAAATGGCCTAGTAGTGCATCCCTGAAGGTGGAGCTTTAGGTTATAGTTGTGACTAGGTAATTTGCGCTACATAAAATGGCTTAGCACTGCATCCCTGAAGGGGGAGCTTTAGGTTATAGTTGTGACTAGGTAACTTGCGCTATATAAAATGGCCTAGCACTGCATCCCTGAAGGGGGAGCTTTAGGTTAAAGTTGTGACTAGGTAACTTGCGCTACATAAAATGGCTTAGCACTGCATCCCTGAAGGGGGAGCTTTCGGTTATAGTTGTGACTAGGTAACTTGCGCTATATAAAATGGCCTAGCAGTGCACGCCACCAAGAGCCCTATACAATGACCCCTGCAGTGTTGATACGATCAAAGGGGACACAACCAAATAGTGTCCCCACTGGCGACGAAGTCGTCTACCGGTGAGCCAATGAGTGACACGGTTGCCGATAATGTGGTGCCCAAAATATCTTTGATCTCGGTCTCTAAATACAGTCACTGATGTGAAATGAGTTAACTCGTTGTAGGATCAAGTGAATGTCAACATAACACAGACCTCTGTTAGTTCTAAATTCTCGCATACATAGCGGCCTACCATAACTTTCGTATATTTATGAGATTACGGGTATGTAGTGAATGTTTCTAACTGTAAATGGGGAGACTGAAAAATGTTTACAAGTTTAACTGCAAGCGTTTCACATCACAATAATCATATTATAACTACAGACATGAGACCCATTACGCAACACTGCAACAATATAGAGTCATCTAATCGTTTTTGCTTGCTCATCGCTCACATCACAGTATGGTTCTTTCACTTCCTTTCGTCTTTTATTCAGTCAATCAATCAACATGGCATACTAGACAAGAGAGAAATTAGGAACTATAAGCGTGTCTAGATTCGAATCTGTCATTCCCGGATTTCGACAGTGCCCCCTGTAGGAGTAGGTATATTTCATCGCAAACATAATGGATACCCTGTTCTGCATTCCACTGACACAACAGAGATACTGTCCCACATTAATCCTCCATTTCAGCTGACATAACGGAGATAATGTCCTACATTAATCCACCATTCCGGAAGACATAACAAAGACACTGTCCTAGATTAATCCTCTATTTCGGAAAACATAACAGAGATACTGTCTCGCAAAAATCCTCTATTCCAGCAGACATAACGGAGATACTGTCCCACATTATTCATCCATTCCAGCAGACATAACAGAGATACTGTCCCACATTAATCATCCATTCCAGCAGACATAACAGAGATACTGTCAGGCATCAATCTTCCATTCCAGCTGACATAACAGAGGTACTGTCAGGCATTAATCATGCATTCCAGCTGACAAAACGACTCTGACATTCTCCTCTGTTCTATTCTCTACATTTCGCTCTCTCGATATTACATGCTATAGCTCAGTATTCATACAGTTTCCGAAAAAACTGTGTGCATCTGGTCAACAAAATGTCTTCCACATGAAAGTGAGTAATTCTCTTTTGTGTAAACGATTCTGCAACTATCGTTCATTCAACATGTCATGATCACAGTTGCAAGCCATTTTCTCGAAAACTGCCCGTTAGATCGCAATTTCTTCTTCTTCTTCTTCTTCTTCTTCTTCTTCTTCTTCTTCTTCTTCTTCTTCTTCTTCTTCTTCTTCTTCTTCTTCTTCTTCTTCTTCTTCTTCTTCTTCTTCTTCTTCTTCTTCTTCTTCTTCTCTTCTTCTTCTTCTTCTTCTTCTTCTTCTTCTTCTTCTTCTTCTTCTTCTTCTTCTTCTTCTTCTTCTTCTTCTTCTTCTTCTTCTTCTTCTTCTTCTTCTTCTTCTTCTTCTTCTTCTTCTTCTTCTTCTTCTTCTTCTTCTTCTTCTTCTTCTTCTTCTTCTTCTTCTTCTTCTTCTTCTTCTTCTTCTTCTTCTTCTTCTGCGTTCGACATCAGTCATGCTAGACATTGAATCCTGTCTGGGTCACAAATAGGATTGTGCGTTTAAGGTCGCCACCGGGCCCCTCATAGCTTCTCTTGCAATGTGGCTCCCTTGGGCCAGATCCACAGTCTTTGCTGGGAGAGCTTAGGGCAGTACTGTAATATGTGCCCAGGGATCTGTCTTTCTACTCCACAATCTCAGGCAGCAGATTCTTTTATGTCTATCCTGTACAGGTGTGCTCGAAGACCACAGTGTCCAGTCCGAAGTCTAAAAATTGTTGTGTGTTCTTTCCTGTTGAGTTTGTTTATGCTGTCACTCTCTGGTCTGTAATCTCCATTCTGCCTTCTCCACTCCCGCTTGAAAGACTGCTTTAGCGCTGTTTTGGTTTCCTTGTAGCTGTGTGGTGGATGAGGTTGTGGAAGATTACTCCCAGCTTTTGCCAACTCATCTGCTCTCTCATTTCCTTGAATACCACAGTGGGCTGGTACCCACTGCAAGACCAGTTCTGCGTTCTTGGAGAGTAAGTAAATAGATCGCAATAAATGGTGAAGAAATTGAAAATGTCACAAACTTTGAATATCTTGGCTCAATAGTAAATAGCAATGGAGACTGTTTGACAGAAATTAAAAGGAGGATGGCTATAGCAAAGCAAAGATTGAACAGCCTTGAAAGTCTTTGGGTAAGCACCAGCAAGGATATCAAAATTAGAATTTTGAGAGCATGCACCTTCCCTGTAGCAACATACGTATGTGAGTCGTGGATTATCTCCCAGTCCTTGAGAAAGAGAATAGGGGCTTTTGAGCTTAAATGCTATAAAAAATTCTCAGAATATCTTGGAAGAAAAAGAGGAGAAATACTGACATCTTGAAAGATCTTAACATCAGGAAAGATTGGCTAACAAACAGCATTCTGTCTCGGAAGCTGAAATATTTTGGTCACATCAATCGCCGCGACGGATTGAGAAAAATATATAGCTGAAAGAATGGTACCAGGAATTAGTGGCAGGGGCCGACCAACACGAAGATGGGCACAGGAAATAAGTGACACCTTGAGTATGAAAGTGCATCAGGCGGGAGAGCTGGCGAGAGACCGAGTTTCTTTCATGCAGACCATGATGAAAGCGACGTTCTGCAAAGGACCTGCTACATGATGATGATGAGATCGCAAAGATTATTTTGCATGCATGCCTTAGAATATTCATGACGCAAGAATAATGGTATTCCTAAGTCCACAGATGCATAGGAAGCTGAATACCAGCCAATTCCTGTGATCTTTTCGAACCATTGTAAATAGATGGAGTGAACTTTCAGAGTTTACAGTACAAATCTGGATTTTTGGATCTATTTTTTGTTTGGGGGGGGGGGGGTGGCGGGTGGGGGGGGGGTTTCGGGATAGGTGAAGTTAATTTATTTGTTGTCATGTATGTTCAAAACTACTGGAGATAAATTTGCCTAGATAAACCACACAACAGCCAGGGGCTGTTGGAGTTGGTTCTGCAACGTCCTGTAAAGGATACGCAACTAACCTAACCATGTATGTTCAGCTGAGGTAAGTTGATTCAAGAATGACATCACAGAACTCGGGCATTCCCATATGCGCTCCGTCCCTATCTTCAGCAGCCTGCGCAGAGTTCCAATACTAATGACACCCGTCTTGTCATTCCCCTCAGTGTACTGTGCCGGCCAGACCCTCTGGTCACACCCAGGTGTAACATTCAATTCTCTCCAGGCTATGATAATCTGTTTTCTCTTCTAATTGTTTCCAAAGGGTCTTGACCACATCTGCCTTGTCATGTATCAACTCACCACCACATGATGCAGATCCAGCCAATCTGCCTTGTCATGTATCAACTCACCATCACATGATGCAGATCCAGCCAATCTGCCTTGTCATGTATCAACTCACCACCACATGATGCAGATCCAGCCAATCTGCCTTGTCATGTATCAACTCACCACCACATGATGCAGATCCAGCCAATCTGCCTTGTCATGTATCAACTCACCACCCCATGATGCAGATCCAGCCAATCTGCCTTGTCATGTATCAACTCACCACCCCATGATGCAGATCCAGCCAATCTGCCTTGAATGAATGTCTGTTTTTGAGAAGGACTCACGTGTCTAAACTTCAACATCACACATTTTAAATGTGCTGTATTTTGTTGTTGTTGCCAGCATCTTGTCCTTGACTCTAGCCCAAAACAAGCTCTAGCGGGTTGAGGTGTGAATAATATACTGGGAGTCGCAGAGAAGTGTGTCCTTATTTATTATTGATTTTATCAGTTTCATAAACCTTTCTCCTTTTTGTTTTCTTTACGAGCTGCAACAACTCTGCCTTCAAATATGTATCGTCAAAGTTGACTTTATCCTTAGCAAGCCATGTCCTAATTTGATCTTTTATATTTGATGACGTTGATACTTTGTCTTCCTCTCATACGGTATCATGGTAGGTTGCATTATCCATAATTAGGCATGATGGTCTGTCCAGAATTGGAAGACAATCATTATCCACTCAGCATGAAAATGTGTACCATCGTTACAAGTTGATTTGTCTCTAACATTTTAAAGATCACACGTCTAAGGACATCTACATCAAAGTCGTCATCTTTCCTTTTCCCTCCTTGCTTGACATGAGTGTATTCTCCGTCCTGCCTAATCAACGGTTAAATGAGGCTTTATCCAGACTGAGCGCCAATCGTATTTGTTTTTTTTTTGGTCATGAATATCAGAATACAAATGACCCATCGTTGATTCCCCGAGGAAGGGCTGGTGCTGTAAAAGGGTAACCTTTTGCGTAGTTATAAATTTGAATCTCAAATTCATTTTCAAATTGATGTTTAGGTCAGCTTTCATACGCTAGCTTTATGACACAAAACTCAGCACTAATTTGTGGATGCGCCTTTGACTAAACAACCTTGACCGACGTTTACTTCGGAGTCAGGTCACTAAGAGTGCGACTGTGCACAAGAAAATCATAAAATTACGTAGGGGGTTTCTTTGACCCACTGTTAAACCAGTCATAGTGTGCATTACTTCCTGAAACTTATGAAAGTAAACCTTCCAAAAGTCTACCAAGACAGTTCCATAATATTTCCCCCGTGTGGTTTCCGGGGCCCCATTGTGGGGAAAACAAGAATAGACCCACTGCCTCCCCAAAAGCATGTCGTAAGAGTCGACTAATTGGGGAGCTTCCTTTGAAGTCGGAGTGCATCTGCCGGAGAGGCAAGGAACCAACAGTCTGTATTCAAGAGAATGAGATCTGTAAAACTGATGCACACGCAACACTCAGCTTCTGGAGCAGGACTGCAGTTCAGTAATGGACGAGCAACCAGAACCTTCCGCCAGAGTTTACAGCTGGTGAACGCGAAGAAGAAGAAGAAGTTCCATAATATATATATATATATATATATATATATATATATATATATATATATATATATATATATATATATATATATATATATATATATATATATATATATATATATATCGTTAAAAAATAAAATTTAAAAAATAAAAAAAAAAAAAAAAAAAACATGATAATCTTCTCTGTGTGAATGTGTTGGATTGTTTTCAGGGTTTTCAACGCCGTTGCGTCATCATATTCAACTCTATTTCGTCATCTTTTTCAGAGTGTGTATTACTATCGTTCATTCGTGTGAAATGAACATCGACTAACCCTAACACCCCTTTATTATTAGACTTTCCTTGGAATTCCCCACAAAATCTCGGTCTCAAGACGGGGTGAACATAACACAGAAAAGAAACACCCTTCCTTTAAACAACTTAAAGCTCAGATGACAGTTATTCTGTCCGTCTGGTCTGGACACTAACGGGTGAGAAAGACTTAAAAGAATTTTCGTTTCCTGACATGAGTACCCAACCAGCTGTCCCATCCTATCGATGTTAGGAATAGATGTTGGTGTGTCGGTGATTAAGGCCTCCCCAAAGGGCAGCTTTCTGTACACGAATTTGAAACAGATCCTTGGCTGCTTAAAATGGCCCCGTTTTCAATTGTTCTTTAAACAATTCAGTGCCAGACATTCAGGAGATTACTGCTCTATCAAATTAACCAGGGGAAAATAATCCGAGTTATTGATTGGCAGACAATGAACATCAGGGGAGACAATTAAATATCAGGACACCCAACACTCGTTTCCCTTCAACGAAGCCATGTTTTATTTCTGGTGCTTGGGATACGTAAGTACATTAGTTTTCTGAGAGGGCACCCACAATTAACTACCACACTTCATGTCGTGAAGTGTAGGTCAACCTGTTTGTCCACGCCCTGTGTATTGCCAATCTTATGGTCCATTCTGTGAGGTTTTGGTCATCTGTTATGTTTAAAGTCACATTTCTGCTATACAGACATTTACTGAAAACACAGATCGTCCACCAGGCCGAGCAGTCCCTCTCCCACACAGGACGGCAGATTATAACAGGACAAGAAGTCCCTCACCAACACAAGACAGTAGGTTACACCAGGCCAAGCAGTCACTCTCTAACACAAGACTGTAGGTTACACCAGGCCAAGCAGTCTCTCTCTAACACAAGACTGTAGGTTACACCAGGCCAAGCAGTCTCTCTCTAACACAGGACTGTAAGTTAACCAGGCCAAGCAGTTCCTCTCTAACACAGGACTGTAAGTTACACCAGGCCAAGCAGTTCCTCTCTAACACAGGACTGTAAGTTACACCAGGCCAAGCAGTCTCTCTCTCTAACACAGGACTGTAGGTTACACCAGGCCAAGCAGTTCCTCTCTAACACAAGACTGAAGGTTACACCAGGCCAAGCAGTCTCTCTCTAACACAGGACTGTAGGTTACACCAGGCCAAGCAGTTCCTCTCTAACACAAGACTGTAGGTTACACCAGGCCAAACAGTCTCTCTCTAACACAGGAATGTAAGTTACACCAGGCCAAGCAGTCCCTCTCTAACACAGGACTGTAAGTTACACCAGGCCAAGCAGTTCCTCTCTAACACAGGACTGTAAGTTACACCAGGCCAAGCAGTTCCTCTCTAACACAAGATTGTAGGTTACACCAAGCCAAGCAGTCCCTCTCTAACACAGGACTGTAAGTTACACCAGGCCAAGCAGTCCCTCTCTAACACAAGACTGTAAGTTACACCAGGCCAAGCAGTTCCTCTCTAACACAAGACTGTAGGTTACACCAGGCCAAGCAGTCTCTCTCTAACACAGGACTGTAGGTTACACCAGGCCAAGCAGTCCCTCTCTAACACAGGACTGTAGGTTACACCAGGCCAAGCAGTCCCTCTCTAACACAGGACTGTAGGTTACACCAAGCCAAGCAGTCCCTCTCTAACACAGGACTGTAAGTTACACCAGGCCAAGCAGTCCCTCTCTAACACAGGACTGTAGGTTACACCAGGCCAAGCAGTCCCTCTCTAACACAGGACTGTAGGTTACACCAGGCCAAACAGTCCCTCTCTAACACAAGACTGAAGGTTACACCAGGCCAAACAGTTCCTCTCTAACACAGGACTGAAGGTTACACCAGGCCAAACAGTCCCTCTCTAACACAGGACTGTAAGTTACACCAGGCCAAGCAGTCCCTCTCTAACACAGGACTGTAGGTTACACCAGGCCAAGCAGTCCCTCTCTCACAGGACTAACACAGGACTGTAGGTTACACCAGGCCAAGCAGTTCCTCTCTAACACAGGACTGTAGGTTACACCAGGCCAAGCAGTTCCTCTCTAACACAGGACTGTAGGTTACACCAGGCCAAGCAGTCCCTCTCTAACACAGGACTGTAGGTTACACCAGGCCAACACAGGACTGTAGCACCAGTCCCAGTCTCTCTAACACAGGACTGTAGGTTACACCAGGCCAAGCAGTCTCTCTCTAACACAGGACTGTAGGTTACACCAGGCCAAGCAGTCCCTCTCTAACACAGGACTGTAGGTTACACCAGGCCAAGCAGTCCCTCTCTAACACAAGACTGTAGGTTACACCAGGCCAAGCAGTCTCTCTCTAACACAGGACTGTAAGTTACACCAGGCCAAGCAGTCCCTCTCTAACACAAGACTGTAGGTTACACCAGGCCAAGCAGTCCCTCTCTAACACAAGACTGTAGGTTACACCAGGCCAAGCAGTCCCTCTCTAACACAAGGTTACTGTAGGTTTACACCAGGCTGTAAGTTACACCAGCCCAAACACAAGACTGTAGGTTACACCAGGCCAAGCTCCTCTCTAACACAGGACTGTAAGTTACACCAGGCCAAGCAGTCCTCTCTAACACAAGACTGTAGGTTACACCAGGCCAAGCAGTTAACACAAGACTGTAGGTTACACCAGGCCAAGCAGTCCCTCTCTAACACAAGACTGTAGGTTACACCAGGCCAAGCAGTCTCTCTCTAACACAGGACTGTAGGTTACACCAGGCCAAGCAGTCTCTCTCTAACACAGGACTGTAAGTTACACCAGGCCAAGCAGTCCCTCTCTAACACAGGACTGTAGTTAAGCACCCTCTCTAACACAGGACTGTAGGCCAAGCAGTCAGTCCCTCTCTAACACAAGACTGTAGGTTACACCAGGCCAAGCAGTCCCTCTCTAACACAAGACTGTAGGTTACACCAGGCCAAGCAGTCCCTCTCTAACACAAGACTGTAGGTTACACCAGGCCAGGCCAAGCAGTCCAGGCCAAGCAGTCTCTAACACAGGACTGTAGGTTACACCAGGCCAAGCAGTCCCTCTCTAACACAGGACTGTAGGTTACACCAGGCCAAGCAGTTCCTCTCTAACACAGGACTGTAGGTTACACCAGGCCAAGCAGTCCCTCTCTAACACAAGACTGTAGGTTACACCAGGCCAAGCAGTCCCTCTCTAACACAAGACTGTAGGTTACACCAGGCCAAGCAGTCCCTCTCTAACACAAGACTGTAGGTTACACCAGGCCAAGCAGTCCCTCTCTAACACAAGACTGTAGGTTACACCAGGCCAAGCAGTCCCTCTCTAACACAAGACTGTAGGTTACACCAGGCCAAGCAGTCCCTCTCTAAACACAAGGACTGTAGTTACACCAGGCCAAGCAGTCCCTCTCTAACACAGGACTGTAGGTTACACCAGGCCAAGCAGTCCCTCTCTAACACAGGACTGTAAGTTACACCAGGCCAAGCAGTCCCTCTCTAACACAAGACTGTAGGTTACACCAGGCCAAGCAGTCCCTCTCTAACACAGGACTGTAGGTTACACCAGGCCAAGCAGTCCCTCTCTAACACAGGACTGTAGGTTACACCAGGCCAAGCAGTCCCTCTCTAACACAGGACTGTAGGTTACACCAGGCCAAGCAGTCCCTCTCTAACACAGGACTGTAGGTTACACCAGGCCAAGCAGTCCCTCTCTAACACAGGACTGTAGGTTACACCAGGCCAAACAGTCCCTCTCTAACACAGGACTGAAGGTCACACCAGGCCAAACAGTTCCTCTCAACACAGGACTGAAGGTCACACCAATCCAAGCAGTCCCTCTCTAACACAGGACTGTAAGTTACTCCAGGCCAAACAGTCTCCCTCTAACACAGGACTGTAAGTTACTCCAGGCCAAACAGTCTCCCTCTAACACAGGACTGTAGGTTACACTAATCCAGTCTCTCTCTAACACAGGACTGTAAGTTACACCAGGCCAAGCAGTCCCTCTCTAACACAGGACTGTAGGTTACACCAGGCCAAACAGTTCCTCTCTAACACAGGACTGAAGGTCACACCTGGCCAAACAGTTCCTCTCTAACACAGGACTGAAGGTCACACCAGGCCAAACAGTTCCTCTCTAACACAGGACTGTAGGTTACACACCAAGCAGTCAACCAAGACTGTAGTTCCTCTCTAACACAGGACTGTAGGTTCACACCAGGCCAACCAGTCCTATTCAACACAGGACTAGGTTACACCAGCCAAGCAGTCCTACTCTAACACAGGACTGTAAGTGTTTTGACACCTGAATGAGATTTATAAAGTTAAATGGATGATCAATCCTTCAGGTATCAGTATCTTCTTCTTCATGATGTCAGACTGTCTTATTTCTTCTCTCTTTGTCTCTTTATCTTCATCTTTTTCCTGTTATCAAGGCTTATCAGAGTTCCTCATCGGCATGGCGTGAAAACATATTTATCACCTGCTTCTGGGTTAGATGCCAAGCTTTCTTTGTACGTTAATTATTTTCAAAACACTTTTATTATATTTGTATTTTAATCTGCCATGTGTTATAATCCATGCTATACAACAAAACATACGCGTGTCTGTCTGTATGGATGTACAATAGATACACTTCTCCCAAACGGTGACCAGGAGATGTGTTAAATCTGCATCTGTCATTATTGCTGAGAAGTGAGTTTTCAGTGAAATTGGCGGCAAGATTTATGTGCATTTTGATAATTACCGCCATAATCACTAAATGTTAACATTAGCTCATTGAGTATCCATTCTTTTACACGCCTTTAAAAAAACAAACTTACCCGACAAATAAGCTAGATCTGTTAAACGGATGTGCATGCACAGTTCAAGTTCTGCATCAAGACCAAGGTCCAGAGGTGGACTAACAACCAGAATTTGCCACATATATAACATACAATGCATGCGTCTGTCTGCCACATTGTTAAATACTGGTGTTATTTTTACTGGGGTCAGTAAGAGCCTCGAGTGCAATAAGGGGCAATAATCTAAAGTATAGAAGCAGTGCAAACAAAGAAGAAGTAAAGGACAGGAAGATTGACAATTAAAGCTCTTTCTTCTATAAAAGCACATTATTCGTAACTCTATGACTGCCAATGATTCACTTCCAGACAAGATTGGTTTCACAAACATCGTAATCGCTCTCTTTCACCTCTTAGTTAACAAGTGACTCCCTGAGGACCACAGAGATTTATCGAAGCGACAATTTTCCTTGCACTGATAATTCCCCGCGATGTGAGCTAAATTATATGTCGGTGGAAAACGTGTCTAAGAAATTATTGTCGGTGCACTATAGAGAATTCTCTGTGTGGACAGACATAGACTTCAAGAACCACCAACCCGGCCTGTAAGTCTCACATATGTTCATATGTGCAATATTACATGACTGTTCAAATGTATAATATTATATGACTATAACATGCTTTACAAAAAATATACAGTTGTAGTATGAAGGTATGGATGTGAATCCTGGACAATCGGTAGGCAGGCCAAACAATTTTTAGAGGCCTCAGAGATGTGGTTTTACAGAAGAATGCTTAGAATACCTTGGACAGCCAAAAAAGAGCAACAAAGAGGTTTTAAAAGAGGCGGGAGCCCGAAGACAACTTATCACTGACATCAGAAGGAGACAGTCATCATTTTTCGACCATGTTATGAGAAGAGGGAAAATAGAACATGTTGTGACCACTGGAAAGATCTGTGGAAGGAGGGACAGAGGAAGACAACGAGAGAAGATGCTAGACAGTCTTGTTGCATGGCATGGAGGTGTGTCGGCACACGAACTGATACATGCTGCAGGAGATCGCAGATTATGAAGAGGCATGATCGCCCACGCCAGTCGGCAAGACAATTTATGATGATGATGATGATGAGTATGAAGCATGAATGTTTGGAAAGGTTACATGTGTCACTCTGAGAAAGAATTTTTTTTTTCTCGTTCATTCAGTGGAACAATGAATGAGATACTTGTAATAAAAATGAGGGGACCGTGCATGCAAACAAATTCACTACAAACACCCAGAAGACTTCGTGTCCGTGGATAGAAACGATTTCGGAAGCCAGTAATATGTAACTCCCACACACACTTTTTGCGAAGAGGAAAATGGTAGAAAGCGGGAGAAAGGGGTGGGAGGGGAAAGGAGGTGTGTGGTGTGGTGTGTGTGTGTGTGTGTGTGGGTGGGGGGGGGGGGGGGGTAAACCGCTCAAAGTGCAAGTATTGTTAGCACATACTAATATGCTGAGGATCAAATATTTTAATACATCTGAAACACAATGAAATGAATAAAGACATACATAGCAAAAATAGATCGTTAGAAGGCAACCTAACTTCCTTTCACATTTTCTCGGTCTCTCTTCCCCCCCCCCTCCCCCACCTTTCTGTTTAGTTTTATAAATTTTCTCAATGACCTAACCCCTCAGGTTCCATTTTCCTCCCCCACCCCTGTTGTGCCACACCTATGTCTAAGTATGCATAACGTTCTTTCCTGCAGTTTTTTTTTTTATGTAGATGCAAATATTTTTTTCATGTATTTGAAAGTATTTCTCGCCACAGCTATTCTTGTTTTGATTTATACTTTACCTTTTGACTCATAGAGTAAGTAAGTTTTGAAATGTGACACGGTTATGATCCGTGCAGAGTGGCAAGCATTGCAATCAAGGACTCGGGCAGTTAAGAGTCCTTCGAAAATTCTCTCAAGGTTACGCAGTTGTGTTAAGAAACTAACATGCTGATAGACTGGCTGGTTCTGGCCCACTTAGTGGTTAACTGGTGCACGACTGTCTAGTTGTGTTAAGGGTCCTTTGGGAACCAGTTAACAGTTCGAAGGTGCAACTCATGGTCTGAGGAGAATGGTGCACCGAGGTGACCGGACGACTGACCGACGCTTAGAACTGCAGAAAAAACGTGACGGGATATAAAGTATATTTAATGTTTAATGTTTGATTCAGAATCGGCATTACAACACTCGGGACATTCACATAAGTGCTCCGTCTCTATCTTCCGAAAGTACCAAAAGCATTCTGAGTGAATATATGTCTCAACTTTCCCTTGAATGCTGATCATCGACCAGATTTTCTTCAGATCATGATGATCCAACTGTGTTTCCGCACTGTTCACTCGCAAAATCTAGCTTGTCACGCATTAGTGCACCATCATGTTCAGAACCAGTCACTCCATCTGCCCGTTTCCCCCGAATACACAGGCATTTCAACAGAACGCTAACTATCCGGGACCTCTGAGGCGATTCTTGCCACTTTTCACGGAGCATACTGGTCTCCATCTTTCTGAACAGGCTCTGTGAGTCGGTTAAAATTACGGCACCTTATGTTTACAGCTTATTCTCAAGCCAGCCAAAGCCTGCAGGTACTGCCTCAACCTCCATTCTAAACTAGATGTGTGACAGGCTTCGTTTCAGTTAGCGACGTTCATTCACGTTTGCTAAGAATCTCAGTGAGTTTCCCCTGACTCTAAACACAGATCCATCTGTATAGATTATCAAATCACCTGGAACAGAATTATCATGAATCAAGTGTTGAACTTCTGATTCTGCAGAGCCTGCTGCCACTCTGTGCACCCACGGCCCAGTGTGATCACAACCCGACACGCGTCTGACTTGAGCTGGCACACTCCGACCCACTCCTCTCCTCATCCAGTGTTATCATCAACCCTGCATACATGTCTAATTTTGTCATCAGCTTGCGCCATCCAAGACCTTTCTCTTTTCATTCTGCGACCCCTTGCTCTACCAGAGCTTCATGCAGGAGGTGCTACTTATCTGTGGCTACTCTGAGATATGACTTCGCTTGCAGCACTTAGAGCCTATCTGTAATAGTCGGCAATGCATGTATGTATCGCATACATACTACCGGGGTATCTTTGGTACATCTCAAAATTACCGGCATGGCTTCATTCAGTGAGCGCTAAATGTTGAATTCCTATGGTATCAGATTGTATATCCGTCTCCCCTTTCCCCTGAGTATTCTGTGAGCATTCAAGTTTCATCAGCTGACATTTTGATATAGTAAGCATTGTTGCATTGTCCATAATCTATCACCGACAGGATCACATGCTGGAACATTTGGAACAACATTCTTTGTCCCATGTTTAGGAGCGCTAATATCAAAATATCAAATCTGACTCTGTTGAAGGCATCATAAAGATCACGTGCTGCCGTTCCATCTCCTATCTATACTGAAACCACTCATAAACATTCAAGGCAAATCTGGTCGTATTTAACCACGTATCTTTTCCTGGCCTGTAACTGCCCATCACTCTTGGCAAGGGGATAAACAATCAAACTGTTAGTGGTACTATCGGAACTGAACCTCTTCGCATGTTGCTGAAGATGGGGACCGAGCGCTTATGAGAATTCGAGTGCTGTGATGTCGAATTTTATTCAACATGCCACCTTTCACTTCTGCCTCTGTAGTTACATGTCTAAGACAGGGTAAACGTGTTACTTGTTATTTTTCCGTATACTTGAATGCTAACAGCTGGCTACTCCTTTCAATCGCTGATTACCATATTTGTCACATTATTATCTGATGTCTAAACAAATTGCAGTGATGTAGTTCAGACCATACAAAGCATACATGGAAAGAGAAGAAGAACGTAGAGCACGAGGTAGACCAAGAACAATATGGAAGGATAACATCAGAGAAACTCTACAACAGCACGATGTGCCTATGGTCGAGGCGGCCAGAAGAGCTAGAAACAGAACCTTATATCTCCCTCGACACCCACAGCGGTAAAAGAGGAAATGAAGAAGAAGAAGAAGGAATGTAGTGGCCGGTACGAAGGTCTTGGGCTAGAATCCCAATTAGGAGGTTTGAAAAAGAAATAAAAATTAACAGCAGCTGCCAGGCTGATCCAATGTAAAGTGAGAATAAGAAAGTTTCACCGGAAGTAAAGGCGACAGAGTACAGATTTGTCTTTAAATATATAAATCTACCGTCAAATGACCGATGAGTCATTGGTGTAAGAAGGGTCCTTTACACTGACCACACTGTAAATGACGTTATGCGTTACTGAACTGAATGTTATTTCTTGAAGGTTTACAGAAGAAAATTAAAACCAGGATAACAGATTGTGTTAGGTAGGGCTGAGAAACTCCAATCTGTCGCTCCAAAAACATTTGAGATTCAAACACAACACAGAGAGGCTCGTTCATTAAGATTATGTGGACTGATATTTGTCAATTTGACGTAGCCATCGTTCATCAGGTCATTCACTCAGGGAGGGTAGGGGAGAACGGCGAGGACTGGTGTGGTCGGGTGATGGATGAGCTAAGTGGCTGCTTCAAACAGCATTTGCCGTGGGCTACTGCAGGTGCTGGTGCTGGTGCTCCTCCTCTTTCGTCTTCGTTTTTGTCCTCGGACGTTTGGTCGATAACTGCCTTCAGCTAATCAGATACAAGCCTGCACAATGAGACAGCCAGATAGACATGGAAGACATAAAGCACCAAACTATACGCAATGAAATAGCAAGGCAATTTGTTGCCATAACTATACCCGATATTGACAAGGACGAGGCAAGCTCCCTAGTCAGAGGCTGAATATGTCTAATTCAGGTGCAAACCAACAGAAACAGCCTGGTCATAACCTGGGTTCCTGTCCATACCCTGGCTTAGTTCAGGTGGCTAGTGTGGTTTGTGTACACTGTGACAATCACACAGTCTGTCTCATGCCGGCAGTCCTATTTACTAAGTCAGCACCCCTACCAAGATCCTGACACCCACTACCTTCCGATGCACCCACTACCTTCCGATGCACCCACTACCTTCCGATGCACCCACTACCTTACGATGCACCCACTACCTTCCGATGCACTACCTACCTAACCAACATACCTTCTGCTGTTGTCACTTAAAACATGTTACCGCCTAACACTTGACACCTCTACGGTGCTAACTGATACAGGGCAACATTTGTATACGCCAATTTTCCACCTCTCTTTCCACCCCTCCTCTTGCTCGTCCTAAACACATTGTAGGCATATTTATTCTGTCCTATTCTCTCCTTTCTCATGTATCTCTGACTTCACCAGTGGATTCAAAACCTATCGATATCGCCCATTACTACTTCCCTCCCCTGCTACAGAAATAAATCCGGGATTATTTTTCATATTAGTGTCGATACATTACGCCAATAAAATCCCAATGACGGTCTGGCATTGACATCTTAGACATTTCCTTATTATTCTGGTCGTCGTTACTTAGAATTACGAACGAATAAAAGATATCGCCCGGCCTACTGTACAGCCTGTGGGACAGCCACGACAATCGAGTTGATGGACTTGATCGATTCCACAATAGCTCTCAATATACTGCACCAGCAAGCGGTTTTAGACAATCTCCGGGCCAGTACCAGCTCTTAGTGGACATTTTACATTAGCGATAACTTCAATGGTCGGGTTGTGCTTGTTCCGGAACCCATTGCTTTTGTGTTCTTGTCGTTTTTAGATTTATGTTTCCTAAATATGCTTTAGCTGTGTTTAAACATAATTCAACAACAACAAAAGAATAACCTTGTCAGAATGTAGGCTTAAATTGCCCAACTGGGTCGCAGAATACTGGTTTGCAGGAGCCCCCCCCCCCCCCCCCCCCCCCCCCTTTTCCCCTCCCCCCGGAAAAAAATCCTGCTTCTAAAAAAATAAAGCATGTCCTAAAAGGCGACTATTTAGTGAATTGCTCATATCAGATGCGCTGGGCCGAAATGTGTAGAAATCGCAAAGCAAAAGGTGCCAACAGCTATTTTAAGAAGAATGCAGAAGCAGAAGCCGTCTATAATTTCATGCCGGTAAAAAAAGTGCATGTGTGTTACCATGGTCTTTAGGTGAAGCAAACAATAGTGCTTGTAATAAATACAGCATTGTTCATTCTGCAAGTAAGTTCATTTACCATTGCTCTACCAACTCTACTAAAACAGCGCTAACTGTAGTCACTGCAGTTCCCACACGATTTGAACTCAAAACCGCCCATTCTGTAAGTAAGCAACTCCAATATAGTTCTATCCTCAGCTAAGACAAAGTAGCAATTAAAATATCTCCTAGGTTTCTACAAACAATCGTGGCTATAAATAACCAGCGGCTGTGACCTTTCTGATAAGCCGACCTATCCAAACGGCAGATTAACTCCACGAGAGCTTCCAATCGATGAACGCTCCGTCATCTTTGGCTGCTCCACTCAGAAATCCCCATTCTACAGCGAGGACTTTTGTTTTTCATCTTCAGGTTCACAATTCCTATCCTTGCTTCTACTGCTTGCTTCGTCAAATGTCAGTTCTGCTTTCTATTTGGAGCATAGCCCTCCACCAACTCACGCCAAGTTTGTTCCCTTTCACTTTCTACTTCATTCTATAGTGTCCTTCCTTTACCAGGTTCTTCTGTTTAAAGAGCCTCCCCTCATCTTGGCTGGCTGGGTTTTACTTGCTTCTCTGTTTGACTTATCCATGGTTGGTTGGTTTTTGTGGCTATGGTTTTTACAGGATGAAGTAGCCAACCTCAAGCCCAACTCTGCCCATAGTCGCTTCTTACGACATGCCTGCTAGTGTGATCATTATATCATTACATTCTATGATCTGTTAAATTCTATAACTGTCTCTTCATATCCTGTCGTGCGACACACGTCACAATGTGCTCTCAGTCTAATCCTTGCTTCCGTTCTACCCAGCGCAAATTTTTCAATAACCTGAGTGGAATCTTGTCCGACCCGTTCTACCCAGCGCAATTATTTCAATAACCTGAGTGGAATCTTGTCCGACAACTTTGGTTCGCCATCGCATTCTTTATCCATTTGTTTTCTATGTTAGTGCCTATTCAGCGACTCGTTGTCAGCTTTGTTTCAGAGTGAGCTCCACATATCGCCTCCTCCTTTTACTTAAAGCTGTTGATACCAAGGCTGTCCACAAAAGTACTGGAACACGAGATGATACAGATAATGTTACCTCTAGATTTGCTAGATGAGAATACGTTTCCAGTTGACACCGTAGTGCACTATTACACAACATAGTTCACAATGTAGCGAACAATGTTTGATGAACAAAGGAATAATGTGTGAATCAAGAAAACAGTCATCACTGTAACTCCCTTACCTCCACCGTCCCCTGCCTCGGCAGCCAATAAAGAGTTCTCATACTGACTGTGGGAAATGCAGCTTGATTACAATTTCGCCTGTTTTCCCTTTGCGAGTAGAGATAATCGTCCAGACCCTTTGCTGACACACAGCTGAATCAGATGTGGTCGCTGTCAATTCTGCTGCACTTTTAACTAGATCGAAGTTAACCTTCAAAACGTTTACTTTATCGTAATGTAGCTAACCGTACAGAGGGGCGGCAGCAGATAATCTAGTAGTAGTAGTAGATTTTTACCCCACCAGGACATCACACAAGCGATAAACACCCCATGACACAAAATGCCACCACGTGGATGAGGATCACCGTGGAGAGGTCCCAGAAGCCGCGTTAAGCTATTAGACCATATTTAATGTAGGGCTATATTGCGGCTCCTGGCAAGAGCCAAAGTAGGGCTTCAAAATAACGAAAAATTACATCTCACAAGGAGATAACTGTATTCATACGGAGATATACAAGGCAGATAATCAAACAGACCGCGCATTGCCAGGTACAAGCGAATGTCCTGGGATATTCTTTTCATCTGAGTTGTATCAAGACCTGAACTCTACTACCTGTAAGTGCAAGACACTAGTTTCTCTGTTTCGAAGCGGGCTCTGCGGGTCAGCACGTCCGGCTGTACTATTTTTCCAGCCATTGGAAAGCTGTCATAGCTGTTCCACCTCCATTCTCACTCCTCCATATTCAGACAACTTACCTTCTCCTGTTACAACCAAACCTCAATAACTGTTTTGATCTCCCACCACATACACACTTGTATGTAAATAATGATATCACGTGGGCGTGAATGCCTGATGTAAGTGATTGATTAGAACTGGGTCGACCAAGTCTAAAGTGTATACTCCGAAATGTCATGGGAAATGAAGGTGGTCAAGCCCATCTCCAATCGTGTTCAGGCTGAGTTACGGATTTAACATTATACAACACGCAGTGGACTAAAGCTGTGAACCAGATCGTTTACTTCAACCTACTCTAATTATCCATTATTCTGCTTCCGGACCTCTATTTAAAGGTTTCACACACCAAAGACCCCACAAGCCGCTTTATAGATGTAACCCAGACAGGGCGAAACCAAAATAGCCCTTTCAGTCTCTGAAGGAGGTGCAGGTAATGACGATAATGATGACGATGATCTATGGACACATTGGCGACAGCCAGTACTCAGCTAGTTATAGTGAGCATCTCTTGACAATCAGCACCAGCCAGCTCTGTGTCAATGCCACTATGGATGGGGACAATGCCGCCTTGGATAGGGACAATGATGCTATAGATGGGGACAATTCCGTCATGGATGTGGAAAATGCCGTCATGGATGAGGACAATGCCGCCATGGATGGGGACAATGCCGCCATGGATGGGGACAATGACGCCATGGATGCAGACAATGCCGTCATGAATGGGGGACAATGCCGCCATGGATAGGGACAATGCCGTCATGAATGGGGGACAATGCCGCCATGGATGGGGACAATGTTGCTATGAATTGGGACAATGCCACCATGGATGGGGACAATGCCGCCATGGATAGGGACAATGCCGAAATGGATAGGGACAATACCGCCATGGATGAGGACAATGCCACCATGGATGGGGACAATGCCGCCATGAATGGGGACAATGCTCTCAATGATTTATCTAAAAGGGTTGCTCATGGGTACAGGATTTGGCTTACCTGTCCGCTGAATACAGTGCGAATCCTTAGGATGTGCTCGGGTGATTAGTCACTGATGTTATACCAGTTAACAGGTTGTAGCGCATTTGTCATCTTACAACACATACACACGCATATACATACGTACACACACCTGAAGCGTTAGCGCAGTTGATAGGAGACTGCGCTTTCAAACCCAGCTGTAACTCGCTGCAGCCCACAGTCGGTGTTCATACCCGAACGGCTCCCGGGGTTCACACAGCCTCTAGGAAATGGGTACGCTGGTTCACATCTCCCGACTTAAACTTTACACACACACATTCACACATAGACACACACACAAACACACACACACACCACAAGTTAGTCGTCACATTTAGGAAGGACAGCTAGCACAACCTGTTATTCAGGTCACACAGGAACATCATCTGATATAATGTGTTAGTCAAGTCGTACTTTTACATCAAGAGGATATTAGAACTCGTTACTATAATCATATAACTTTTTTCTTCTAACATGTCCCCTTGTGAGATGCAATTTTTCGTTATTTGAAGCCCCGCCTTGGCTCTTGCCAGGGGCCGCAATATAGCCCCGCCATAAATATGATCTAATGGCTAAACGCGGTTTCCGGGACCTCTCCAAGGGTGATCCTCAACCACATGGCGACGCTTTGTGTCATCGGGTGTTTATCGATTGTGTAATGTCCTAGTGGGATAAAATGGACTACTTCTACTACTAAAACATATGACAGGGTTATCCAACTAAGTTTACTCAAAAGACACAATTTTGAAAATAGGGATCGTTAGTCTTAGGAAAGAAAGATCATTAATACAAGAAAGGTCTCAACCAACTGCTCCCCGGCAATGGCAATGCTTCACGGGCCACTTACTAGACCTGCACGGTCAAAGTTGGCCCACGGACCACTTACTAGGCATGCGTGGCCAGATTTGGCCCACGGGCCACTTAATAGGCCTGCGTGACTAGATTTAGACCGTGGACCATTTACTAGGCCTGCGTGACCAGATTTGGCCTACGGGCCACTTGCTAGGCCTGCGTGACCAGATTTGGCCTACGGGCCACTTACTAGGCCTGCTTGACCAGATTTAGTCTCCGGGCCACTTACTAGGCCGGCGTGACCAGAGTTGGCACACGGACCACTTACCAGGCCTGCGTGACCAGAGTTTGCCCACGGGCCACACATTACCTCTGTGTGACAGAAAACGACACAGCAGGGTCGGGAATTCGTGAACGAGAACGAACCCTAACGATAAAGCGACCTCACAATTAAGATGTTGCAAATAAAGATCAACTTAAAAAGCTCACCGAAAACATCACCGAGAAACTCCGTACATTTCGCCTAAGATTCCACCAAGATAAATAAAGTAAGCGAAACAGAAGTAAAAATCTGTGGGAAGACTGTTAAGAAATGCAAAGAAATATTATACACATTTAGACATTAAATAACATGAAAACGTTTTCTGGCAACGTCTCCTTGCCATGCTAATCAGGATTAGGGAAATGAGTTTCCCATTCCACCATGTGCTATAGATAGATTGCTGAAATTATGGGGACAATCCCATTGCTGCAGGCCCTGATGGGTAATTGGATTCAGCTCACGTGAGTGGACAGGAAATGCGTCCGCTGGAAAGATATAAGCTAAGCGGAACTTCACATTTTTCTAAACGCCTGGCATGCTGGAAGAATGTGTGGGTACTGCGATATATTTGCTATTTTCTAGCAAAGAAGCCGATTTAGTTTATTCATTCTTGAAATAAAGCAATGTAGGTCGGTAGAGTTTCTAGTCCGCTACATACTCGTCCATACGGTTGTGAGTCTGGGACTCTCTGTTAGTCACTGAGGGAAAAAGATTGGAGCTTTTGAATTGAAATGTTATACAAAAATTCTTAGAATACCATGGAGCAGGAAAAGAAAAAACATCAACATTCTGAACAAGTTGAACATCAAGGAGAACTGGCTCATAAACAGCATCCTGTCCCGAAAGTTGAAGTATTTTGGCCACATCAAACGTCATGGAGGCTTGGAAAAGACGGTGATGCAAGGTGCAGTTTGTGAAAAGCGAGGCAGGGGCCGACCACCGCGAAGATGGATACAAGACATTGAAGATGCATTGGCATTGAAAGCACATGGAGAGCTGGTTAGAGGAAGGGATACTTTCAGGCGTGCCGTGAAGAGAGCGACGTTCTGTAAAGGACTTGCTGATTGATGATGACATACTTGTCTGAATGTTTTTGTGTGAAGTAAGTTAAAGAATCTAGGAAGTATACACTTAAAGGACAGCATAATAACTTGGAACTGGGTAATAACAAGCCAAAGGGTTAGTGTTTTTACAAACTACTGATGCACAATTTTAAAAAATCCCACCTTACCCCACCTTGTTCCCGGGTGTTCTTTTTTTTTTTTTCTGTTAAGGCGGGGAGGCGGGGGGGGGGGGGGGGCTGAAAAGGGCTTTGTTTAAAGGCGCTCAATGGCGGCTTTTTTTTTTATTTCGAGCTGATGTACTTGTTGACTGCCTTAGTGCCTTCACTGACGGCGTGCTTGGCCAGCTCACCGGGCAGGAGAAGACGGACAGCTGTCTGAATCTCCATGGAGGTGATGACCACTTCTTTGTATTTGCCGGGTGGTGGGAAACATGTCATGCATTTAACAGGGCTCACAATGTTTAGGGCCTGACTTTGGAAATTTGGCCACACAGCACCAAGGTTTCCAATTTTGGCCGCCATCTTGCATGAGAAGCCAGACGATTCGAAAGCCTCATGTTTGTGCTTTAACACAGGGTAGGGAAAGACATGTAATAGATATAAATATCTACATATGTATGATATTCAAAGAACATAAGTAGTACATAGGGGATAGGTTGTTAAGAGGAGAAGTACAAATAAGGATTAGAAGTACTTATAGTTACATCTGTACATGGTTGATGGTGATGGTGGACCTTTGCACCTCCAAGGGATAGAGAGAAGGGAATGAGGTCCCCATAAAGGGCCTCATATATTGAAAAGGGTATTAAGAATACTTAAAAGTCCACTTACTTGATATACTAGATAGAATAGAATAAAGTATTCAGAGTGGGAGATATGTTTTGCCGTAAAATATCTCGGCTCTCCTGTAAACTACGGCCGGTAGACAACAGTAGACGACCGGTTGGTCGGAGTTCTGTCCCTTGGCTACAGTGCAATTACGGAGTGGAAAAGGCACGAATCACAACACAAAGTTACCTCGACATGGTTTGCAGACCCCGCGCTGCGACTCAAATTAGCGACCGCGTTCAATTACGGAGTGGACTAGAGGGAACGAAACAAGTGACAAAATTACTGTGTGTTGGCGATAGACAGCGTGCAGTGCCCTACTGTCATCATACGGTTAGGGGTTGGATTAGGGTTAGGGTTAGGGTTAGGGTTTGGTTTAGGATTACGGTTAGGGTTAGGGTTAGGGTTTGGGTTAGGGTTAGGATTACGGTTAGGGTTTGGGTTGCTACTATGAGTTTGTGCGAAGACGAGATGCGGAGACACTAACCGTAAGCCTAACCCACACCCTAACCCTAACCCTAAACCTAACACAAACCCTAACCCTAACCCTAACCAAAACCCTAACCCTAACCCAAACTCTAACACAAACCCAACCCTAACCCAAACCCTAACTCTAACCCTAACCCAAACCCTAACTCTAACCCTAAACCAAACCCTAACCCAAACCGTAACCGTATGATCATAACAGGGCAGTGCACTCTGTCTATCGCCAACACACAGTAATTGTGTCAATTGTTTCGTTCCCTCCTTTTCCACTCCGTAATTGCACTGTAACCAAGGGACAGAACTCCGACTAAACGGCCGTCTACTGTTGTCTACCGGCCGTAGTTGACAGGAGAGCCGATATCTCACACGCAGATTGGTCTGGCTGCATTCTCACTAGAATGCGAAGTCGGGGTATTACATCTAATATATTTTTATACGGATGGAAAGGAAGACAGTCAGAATGAGTCCAAGACAAAAGATGACACTTAAGTTGATTAGCATATTATGACATTTTAATCAGAAATGACTGATGACAGAAATGACTGATGACAGAAATGACTGATGACAGAAATGACTGATGACAGAAATGACTGATGACAGAAATGACTGAAGTCAGCTGTCATGTCCGTGAAAATTCTTGTTAAACCAATCTGATTAGAAATAGCTTTTCCCACATGTATTTCCACAAGTCTACTATGGTTCAGTCGGCGTTTTCGGCTAGTCACTGCGAGCATGCTTTGTGTTTCCGATATAACCGGTTTGACTCCAACGGCGAATGATTTAGAGACAGAAAGCTTGCAGTGATTACGACAGTGATATTTAGAGCCAACCGTTAAGGAGCAATGGCAAACTTCGAAATTAAAACTGCCTAGACGAATCACAAACATCCAACCAATACTCCAAGGGAAGTTCTGAAGATGTTGCACAACAAACTAACGGTGGTGCAAGCTATTTTACTGTCGGTTCTCTATCAAAAATTTGTGTCTATCACAACCATAAGACAACAACAGAAACATTGAAACAGTCGACAAAAGGACAGCAACAAAAACAATAAAACAATCGACAACAAGACAGCAACAGATACAATGAAGCAATAGACAACACGACAACAAACAACAACAACAATTACACAGGAGATAACACGACAGCAACACAAACAATCGACAACAGGACAACAACAGAAACAATAAAACAATCGACAACAGAACAGCTACAGAAACAATACAACAATCCACAACCAGACAGCAACAGAAACAATAAAACAATCCACAACAGGACAGCAACAGAAACAATAAAACAATCCACAATAGCACAGTAACAGAAACAAAAACATCAACAACAGGACGGTAGAAGAAACAATAACAACAATACAAGTAAGACATTGATGTACTTACTTGGCTGCGTCATATCCAGACGGTCAGATCACAACATCGTATCCATAACGGAAAAACTGGAATCCTGGAGCTACTTGCAATCAAACCTCAGTAAGTGAACCACACTAAAGATGTCAGTGCAATCCAAGAAGTCACTTTTCACCCAATACCGACTGTAGATGTCAACAAAATCCAAGAAACTATTCTTGACCTAATCTAATTGCAGATACAAGGGTAATCAAAGAAGCTATGTTTGTCCCGTCCTGGAAGAAGAAGCCAGTACCAACGTGAACTCTTGTCTAAGTTGTAGATAACTGGAGTTAGTTGTCATGTCCTTGCAGATTCTCGTAAAACCCCGTCCTGTGAACTTCACCTACAGAAACAAACAAGGTTATATTTCTTTAGACTTCGGGAACTTCCGAATCAATAATCGCTTGCACTGATAGATGCCTGCAATACATAAAGAAGCAACAAATAGAGTGGTTTGGCCACTTGATGCGAATGCAAACCGACCAACTGCCCCTACGAGCATACAACGAACAGCACTACTACCCTAGAGTAAGAGGCAGACCGAGAGTGCGATGGATAGACAATATATCAGAGATCCTGAGGCAACACGGACTAACAACAACACGTGCAACACACCTGGCCCAGGATAGAAAACTGCGACTCCCCACTACGCTGTGAGGCAATTGTGGACAAGACAAGACAAGACAAGACTGATAGATCAAGACAGTTTAACAGCTAAGTGTACGTGTTCTCCACTAGCCCAGACGGGTAGAGCCGAGTAGCTAGCACGCTTGTTTGTCGTTAATCTGGTTTGAGGTTCAAATTCCCACCCAGCATAGTTACCTTGGCCTTGAAATGAACGATTTACCTATATATTGGGCAATTGTGCGACGTATCTCTCGAACGCTTACTACAGCAGGAGCCTAAATTGAACTGACGGAAATGATCTGTCAAGAAAAAGAAGCAAGCGTCGTATCGACCAGATCACTATCCAGTGTCAGTTCGAAGGACGGAATCGAACCCCAAGCTTTCAGAGTACAAACAATAGATCTTAACCATTTCAGTAACAGTCACTGTGGATAATCAGGAGGTACCCGGCTCGCTAGCGTAGTTGGCTAAACCGGATTGCGCGGTGACCGGGTGATGAACTCCTTGTGGTCCGGGGTCACGCCCGGGGGTAGGCAGAAAAGCCACATTTCTCCCAGATTTACGGTATTTATCATGGTATATTCATGATATCACCCGATATCCATAATACCGAGCCTAAGGGTTAACAACTCACGGCTTCTGGATACTAAAAAAAAAAAAAAAAAATCAGGAGGTGAAGAAACGTCGCTAGTACACACTGAGAAAGCCTGATAATATAGCCAATATGTTTTTGAAGAAAAATGCCTTGAGAGTGTGCATTTTAGAAGAACAATAATTTCAAATTATCTTTGCAAGTTGAATAATACTTTTAGATGTCATTGTATTTTTTCCTCCTTAGCTTTTTCCCTTAGTGACACGTTAAAGAGAAATCGTTTCCCAAAACGCTAGATTTTATTATCATGATTCAGTAGAGCCTTATGCATAATTTGTTTGTCTCCACCTGACTCCACTGTATGCTGCAGCACACGACAACGAGTTTGTGAGAAGATATCGACCCATGCTCTTGTTTGCTAGAACAATCATGTGTGCATAAAAACTGCTGGACCGGTGCAGGTAGCAAAGTTTGAGAGTTCAATTTACGACTCAGGGACAACAGTGGGCTTCAGGAGTTGGGGCTGCATTCTTGATTCTCTTACCAGTGAAGTCTCGAACAGGTTTCAAGTCAAGAAGATCATCTTCGCTACACTGGATTCATTCCCTAATTTAGCAGAACAGCTAGCCGCTTCCCGGGATGCCCACACAAAGCACGAACTCCGAGAACGATTTCCAGCGGTCTCTGCGAAAATTGCACTCGTCGACTGAACGAAGCCGTTTGGGAAACGAGCCCACGACCTTCAGAGCACGAGGCAGGGGCTTGACCACTCAGCCACGGTGACCTTCCTTAGAGTGAAGTGTTTGCCTTTGAGAGGTGAATGTGCATGGCTGTGATTGTTATTGTTTCCTGGTGACCCCGTCGTGTGGTCTATTGGTTCCTACACGACCTTCAGAGCACGAAGCAGGGTTGTTACTGTTGTGTTGGTGACCCCGTCGTGTAGTCTATTGGTTCCTACACGACCTTCAGAGCACGAGGCGGTGTTATTGTTGTGTTGGTGACCCCGTCGTGTGGTCTATTGGTTCCTACACGACCTTCAGAGCACGAGGCGGTGTTATTGTTGTGTTGGTGACCCCGTCATGTGGTCTATTGGTTCCTACACGACCTTCAGAGCACGAGGCGGTGTTATTGTTGTGTTGGTGACCCCGTCGTGTGGTCTATTGGTTCCTACACGACCTTCAGAGCACGAGGCGGTGTTATTGTTGTGTTGGTGACCCCGTCGTGTGGTCTATTGGTTCCTACACGACTTTCAGAGCACGAGGCGGAGGTGTTATTGTTGTGTTGGTGACCCCGTCGTGTGGTCTATTGGTTCCTACACGACCTTCAGAGCACGAGGCGGAGGTGTTATTGCTGTGTTGGTGACCCCGTCGTGTGGTCTATTGGTTCCTACACGACCTTCAGAGCACGAGGCGGTGTTATTGTTGTGTTGGTGATCCCGTCGTGTGATCTATTGGTTCCTACACGACCTTCAGAGCACGAGGCGGTATTATTGTTGTGTTGGTGATCCCGTCGTGTGGTCTATTGGTTCCTACACGACCTTCAGAGCACGAGGCGGTGTTATTGTTGTGTTGGTGATCCCGTCGTGTGATCTATTGGTTCCTACACGACCTTCAGAGCACGAGGCGGTATTATTGTTGTGTTGGTGATCCCGTCGTGTGGTCTATTGGTTCCTACACGACCTGACAGAATCCCGATTCACAAGATGCAAGCCACTTTTATGTTCCATCGCAGTGGATAAATAAGATATTCACTTACTTGCAGGTTGAGAGAAAAACATAGATAGATAGCCACACAGAAAGGCAGACAGAATGGGAGAGACGACAATCAGACTGGTTAAGAGAGAGAGAGAGAGAGAGAGAGAGAGAGAGAGAGAGAGAGAGAGAGAGAGAGAGTGAGAAACAAACCAATATAATAAAGTTTCGGTGTATAAATGATAGATAGAGAGCGAGCCACTTAGACAAACACCCAGTTAAGTATTCATTACATCTGATCAACGTATCGGTACATTTCCGCAATTACATCATGAACGACAACTGAACGTGCAAGTCCACACCAAAACATTAATTATCCACATACCTGAAACAATAAAAACATCATAAAAACAAAGAACTGTGGTTTAGCACAGAAGCGTGAGTTGTTATCTGTGTCACCCATGCGAACCATTGCCTATTTGTGACAGGGATGTCGCCCATTTACCTAGTGACACAACCAAATCAACATCGTATCAGGGATGTTTTGCTAGCGCACATTCAGTCCCCTGGGAGAGCTATCTTCCCTGACAGCCATTATTTCCCCCCTGCATGGGACACTTGTGTTGCGACGAATGGATGTTTTAAACCGTGTTTTTCTATCAATCATTTTTTTCGCTTCGCTTATTCTCTTGGCGTGTTTGTGTCTTCCTTGTTTGTGGTCGATAATGTGTCGTCTCTACAATAAAGGTTGATTGGAACGGATTGCCTACATTCTCTAATACTTGATCTCTGTGTACGCTTTAAGACTTTTTATTCCTTTAATATTTCTTTTTAGCTTGAATAATTCGTTTCGCTGTTTGTGTTTTCGTTTTTTTTATTCTAACATTCAGTAACGTATTATTTCCACATTAATATTTCTCGTCCTTTTCAGGATAAAATTTTTCGTTATTTGAAGCCCTACTCTGGCTCTTGCCAGGATCCGCAATATAGCCGGGGCATAAATATGGCCTAAAGGCTGAACGCGGTTTCTGGGACCTGTCCACGGTGATCCTCACCCACATGGTGGCACATTGTGTCATCGGGTGTTTATTGCTTGTGTGACGTCCTGTGGGGTAGAAAGTCAGTCAGTCAGTCAGTCAGTCAATCATTTCCACAGTGAACGCTAGCTATAACTGATCTCTGTATGCTCAGTCTCTCACCCTGTCTGCACCCGCACCCTATCTCAGACTGCAGGATATCCACCTCCTAATGATATCATCCACGTTTATCGCTATCTACCTCTGGCTTGTCTGCATTCAGCACATCACTTGTCTGTAGCTTTTGTTGTTGTCAACAGAAGCTCTGTATTGAAATGTGTCTTCCCATGGGAAAAAAACACACAACCTATTCTTCTGTACATGCACATCACTAGAGCCACAATTCGACTATCCGGTTCCTTGTCCTCTATAGTACCAGAGAGTTATAGGAAATGTCACTATGGTCTCATAACTCAGTGAAGGGGAAATTCCAACTGCACCTTCGAGGGATAGAGGATAGGCAACACACCACGATGTGGAAAACGCAGCGCTGGGGACCGAGTATCCACCGGAATAAGTGGACAAGTCTGCAGCTGAGCAGAGCAGGGCACTTAGTGCCTTGACAGTCGGAATTTACCCTATGTGGAAGACCCCTATGTGGAAGACCCCTATGTGGATGAGGAAGGTAACGAGAAACCACCACATTATCTTCCTAAGTATTCTTGCACAGTCACCTATTTCATTTAGTGAACGACGTTAATGGATAACTTCAGACAGCCTCGTCCGGTAGGAACTGTCACAAGGCACAGGTGACACCAGACCCTAATCAGACACTACTGAGAGCAAAACTTGTAGATTTAGATTAGGAACCTGGAATGTTCCAACATTAGCAGAATTAGAGAGTTTGGAGGCAACCGAGATGTGGGTCTTGAGAACCATGTTGAGATTACCTTGGGCTGTCAGTACAGTCAACAATGATTGCCTTAAAATGTTTAATGAAAGTAGAAAATTTTTTTTACAACGAGAAGGAGACAAACAAAGTTCTTTGGTCATGAGTGTCACATATCACTCCTGTCGCGTGCCTAATGTAAGGATTTCTCCTTCAGAACCAACAGCACTCAGAGATAATTATGTTGAGTCGTTTGGCTCGTATTGGTCTAAGGGATTCCCCGTGGCCAATATACGCTCAACTTATCTCTGGAGTAGGGCAACTCAAGTATTGGCACTACAAAATATATCAGTATATATATACCATATTTCTAGGCACACTTGGCTGGACACCCCCACTACTTACTAAAGAAAGCCCCCAGGTTATGATAGTTCATTATCATAACCATGTTAACACATATGATGAAGATACATACATACACAACTGCTAAACACTTAAAAAGGTGAAATAGGAACACCTAAGTCAGCCATGAAAATGAATGCATGTAATCAATATAAATGAGATACATAAAAGTGAGACAATTGCCAGATCTCCTAGGCTAGATCTCAGGATATCCTGTCCAAATCACAAAGATACTACCCAGACAGAAGGTCTTGGAGATGACATCTTGTCATCACTGGATAATCTAGGAGCTGTGAGGAATAAAACATATGAGGTGTCAAACTGCACTTAGCCTCTTTCTGTCTATGATGCCTCCCTCAGCTCCTGATGATTCGACTGTCGTTGACTCTGGTAATTCTGCTCAACTGGATCAGGTAGTGAAAGAGTACTTCACCCTAGAAGACGCAGCAACTGTACCGGTATTTAGCAAGTCTCTATCACCAGTAAGGACACACAATGTCTTTGAGCCACACTAAGCTCTAGCACTGGTAGCTGTTTGAGGTACCATCTCCCACATGTTAGAGATGTCAGGAACCTTCACAGGTGTTAGCTGGTGGTTTGATGGTTGGTGGATGTTGGTTTGACTGTGAATCTTCTGCCAGCTCTTCAGAAAAGATACATCCCAAGCATATGTAAAAACAGAGACATTCCAGATTGCCTTGAAAAGTGAAATTTATACAGGCACAGATTAACACATCTGGACGCTTGAGAAGCTGGCAAGGAGAATAGCGTCACTTAGACACTTCAGGCGTCGGTACAAAAGAAGTCCCTTGTATACTTGGGCAAGGAGTAAATCGGTTTCCAAGAAACCTCAAATAACTCCCTTAATATATCTCCAAGAGATATACATTTAAAAGTGGAGTTTAGTTAAAGTAACCAGAAAAGGCAGACATAATAATGTTGTCCAATACAGGCCTATATATATAGATATAAGGGACTATATATTTCTGGGCGAGTCCAAGTTTGAATTTTGTGCAGATTACAGGTAAGACAGGTTATCAGCCTTACAGACCGATGTGTAATGGCTATCATTTCACGACAATGAGATGGAAAAAAAAGAGCACTGGAAAATATCTTGACAGCTTGAAAGATCACTGGTAGAAAAGGCAAAGGCGGGCCAAAAGAAATTATGGTGGTTGTCTTAAGACAGTGGCATGGAGAAATATCATCAGTGGAACTGATTCAGAAGATCTGTGGATATACATGAACGCCTACGCCAGCTGTCAAGGCACTTAATGATGATGTGTTTTTTTGTTGAAGTACAACAAACAGTAATGTTGAACACACGTAACGACAATAAGCATGTTGACTTTATTGTGAGGAAATAGAATTGAACGCCGCTCGGACCGCAAGGAGGTGTACCTCGTCTTCTTCTTTTTCTTCCCCTTTAATTTAATGATTTTTATTGCAATTATCTCTAGAAACACAGCTCCAACATTTCAAATGAGCAGGGAATATTGCCTGTGTTTTTAATGTTTTCTTGTCCTCCAGCATTTTATTGTGGTGTCAGCTATTCTCTTTAAATCTTTCGTAGTTAGCTGCGCTTTCTTTCGGACATTTAGAGCTGTTGTACACTTAATCATTCTCAACAATGATAGAGGAGATCGGCTTACAGAACAAATACACACACTTATACGGAGAAGATATACACCAGGCGAGACGACAAATAGGATTGGAGAAGCAATGAAGAAATAGGCAATGAGTGGAAACTACAAAAGAGCTATTTAATATGCCCAGACAGTAACATAAGTGTCATGTAATATAGAGATGTTGGCGGGTTAATAAGCGGATGAACGGTAAATTAAACTAGATGTTGGAACGTTTAATGAGAGCTTGACCAAGAACTACACTAGATTTTGGAACGTTTATCTAGAGCTTGAACAGATTATTGCAAGGAAGACCAACAGGATGTAATAAGAGTGTGGCAGTATCTATCAAAACGTTCATACTTGTAACTCTTACCTATTTGTAACGTGTACCTACTCGTAACTTGTACTTACTTGTGACTTGTACCTACTTGTAACTTGTACCTGCCTGTAACTTGTACCTACTTGTAACTTGTACCCACTTGTAACTTGTACCTACCTGTAAATTGTACCTACTTGTAACTTGTACCTACTTGTAACTTGTACCTACTTGTAAGTTGTACCTACTTGTAACTTGTACTTACCTGTAACTTGTACCTGTAACGTTTACGTACTTGTAACTTGTACCTACTTGTAACTCTTACTTATTTGTAACTTATACCTACTTGTAACTCTTACCTACTTGTAACTTTTACCTTCTTCTTTTTTCGTTCGCCTGAAATAAGTTGTCTATATCAGCAGTTTTGTCTCTTGTATAAATGTCACTGTCGTTTTTAGTTTATTCAGTGGTCCATAGAGTTTACGTTCCACTGTTGTTCTTTCTGGCTAAAAGGTTTGCCTTAATGTGTCGAATTCGGTGCAGTCCTGGAGTACATGCTCTGCTGTCTGAGGCGCATTTCCACAAGTGCACATGGCTGATACACCTATCTTGAATTTTGTTAACTTATACCTACTTGAAACTCTTACCTACTTGTAACATATACCTACTTGTAACTCTTACCTACTTGTAACTAGTACCTACTTGTAACTTGTACCTACGTGTAACTTGTACCTACTTGTAACTTGTACCTACTTGTAACTCTAACCTACTTGTAACTTGTACCTACTTGTAACTCTTACCTACTTGTAACTTGTACCTACTTGTAACTCTAACCTACTTGTAACTTGTACCTACTTGTAACTCTAACCTAATGGTAACTCTTACCTACTTGTAACTGGGACTGAGCCTCGAGAGGCAGGGGGTAAGAAGTGTTGGTGTTGTGGGTAGTGGGTTCCCCCCCTTACTTCACCCTAGGTCTAGTGAATATCTGTTCACGAAAGGAGCGTCCATTGTGGTGTCAGCCTCTTGACCTAGCAAAACCTCTCTTACCTCAAGACCATTGTGCGTGGCGAAGAGTCACAGCCTCCCCGAGGTAGTCCCGGTAACTGGGGGTGCAAATCCCCAGGCAAAACACAATGGATCTAGAGGAGCAAACCTCGATAATAAACCCGGTGCACCACACCGTACTGCCCCCTGTGGGAGGGAAGGAGCCAGAGGTGTGCTGAACAGTCTTAGGAATGGAAACGAGTATGCTAACCCCCCTGAATACCGGAAACTATCGTGAAGGCACAGGGACTCAGGACGTGACGATCCAGTTGCCCCAACTACTCATGCTTAGGCCATGCTTAGAGACATGAAGAGCTCAGCGAAACCTGCAGGCAATCTGGTGGCGGGGAATGAGCACACTGTGAGCCCCACCTTAGCTACGTGTTAAAGGGAAAGGCAGAAACACAACCCATATTTCCTTTAGAACTGGTACAGGGCATTTCTAGCTGCTGCCCGGGGAGGTAGGTAATCCACAGACACCCCAGCACCACAATGCCATGAATATGTCAAAATTTAAGAATACATAAACTGGATCGATAACAACCTACTTGTAACTTGTACCTACTTGTAACTCTAACCTACTTGTAACTCTTACCTACTTGTAACTAGTACCTATGTGTAACTCTTACCTTCTTGTAACTAGTACCTACTTGTAACTAGTACCTACGTGTAAGTCTTACCTTCTTGTAACTAGTACCTACTTGTAACTTTTACGTACTTGTAACTAGTACCTACTTGTAACTCTAACCTACTTGTAACTAGTACCTACTTGTGACTAGGACCTACGTGTAAGTCTTACCTTCTTGTAACTAGTACCTACTTGTAACTTTTACGTACTTGTAACTAGTACCTACTTGTAACTCTTACCTGCTTTTAAGGTGTAAGTAAAATAAGAAGAAAAAATGTGAAGACCATTTTCCATGCCTTTCATTTCTTCAGCTCTGCTATTTTCTTGTCTACATCGTCTCTTCAGCTCTGCTATTTTCTTGTCTACATCGTCTCTTCAGCTCTGCTATTTTCTTGTCTACATCGTCTCTTCAGCTCTGCTATTTTCTTGTCTACATCGTCTCTTCAGCTCTGCTATTTTCTTGTCTACATCGTCTCTTCAGCTCTGCTATTTTCTTGTCTACATCGTCTCTTCAGCTCTGCTATTTTCTTGTCTACATCGTCTCTTCAGCTGGCTTTTTCCCGCTGCTTTCACCGTGTCTGTGGCCTGCGACTTGTGCTTCTGCTTCGGTTTCTGAATCCCGGTTCCTTTTTCTGCTTTGTTTACTATTTCAGTGTTCACAGACCGCTGCTGGAGCTCCCTTGGCTGAGTTTATGTGCATTTGTCTGCTGTGCTTGTCTTTTGCGTGGGATGTACTTCACTTAGTTGTTTCTTCAACTACTTGATTCCTGCTTGAAGTGGTCTTTTAACTATTGCTGACATGCCACGCTTTTCCTTTTTGCTACGTTGTATGGTATGTTGCTGACTACTGCCGTCTTTTTTGCATTCTTGGATGTACGGACAGCCGGGATATCTTGCTCCGGAGTTAACGAAACAGTTTGCTCACTTTCTGTTAATACTAGTCTTTCTGTAGTCATGTTCTTTCTTTTCAAGAATGCACTAACTGTAAGGATGTGCACCGGAGCAGTATCTGCAAATCTCCACTTTACTGTGGCAACTGCTTCTGTGTGGAAGACCTTCAGACAAAAAGAGCACTGTAGTAGCTTTGGTATGTAGTGTTCTGTCTTCATCGTTTTCTTCCCTTAGGAAACTGAGCTTGGGACACTGTTGCCTTCTGTTGTGACAGCTATCACTGTTGTAGGAACGCTGTTTCTGAGCATGCCACTCTCTGCGAATTGGATCGTCAGGTCTGGAATCTCTTTCCCCAGTTGTCGTTTGTACTGGTCGTTGCTGATGTTTGTGTTCGCTTGCTTCACCATCCATCGTCCCAGCTGCTGGAACATGCTTCCCTCCGCCGTTATCTCGTGCGGTAACTGGATTTCTGGCTTCTTGTTTTGTCGGATATCGCTGCGGAGTCTTCTGGTTTTCTTCTTTTTGCTGGGGGTGCCCGACACACCGTTCTTCATCTTCCGTATCTCTGCGACACGCTGCTTTCCCAGCAGACCTTCATTCATGTCGATGATCATCATGGCTGTCGGTGCCATCAGTTTAGCCAGTCCTCCACTGGTCAGTTTCAGCTTTATTGTGGCTGGGAAATCGACATCATCTTCTTGTTGTGCTGCTTTGTGGGTCACCTGATGCTTCTGGCTGGTTTCCCTTTCTGATGAGGAGGCATCTATCTCTCTCTCTCTCTCTCTCTCTCTCTCTCTCTCTCTCTCTCTCTCTCTCTCTCTCTCTCTCTCTCTGCTGCCTGCGTGTCTGTGCTGGTTGTTGCCTCCGAAGGTTTCTGCCTGGGCATCTCGCTGTCGGTCTCTGCATGCTGCTTGTCTGAATTTACTGCGCTCTCTGCTATCGGCTCATAGAAAGAGTGCTGCTTTGTCGACCTTTTTGAGCGTGCCCTTTCTATAAGTTGATTATTTGTCTGGTAGTGCCATGATAGATGATATTGGTGGATGTGAATTGCATGTCTAGCGCCGGACTGTTTGTGTTAGCATTTCTGGCGGCTGCATTGAGCATGTAATACGTGTATATGCTACGGGCTTCGTGTTTACTACAGTCTGTTTCAGTTATTTCACAGGGGACGGTGATGGGCATTCTGTGTGGATTTTGTTGACCCGGGAATAGAGCAGCTGTGCGGATTTTGTTGACCCGGGAATAGAGCAGCTGTGTGGGTTTTGTTGACCTGGGAATAGAGCAACTGTGTGGATTTTGTTGACCCGGGAATAGAGCAACTGTGTGGATTTTGTTGACCCGGGAATGGAGCAGCTGTGTGGATTTTGTTGACCCCGGGAATAGAGCAACTGTGTGGATTTTGTTGACCCGGGAATAGAGCAGCTGTGTGGATTTTGTTGACCCGGGAATGGAGCAATTGTGGGTGACCCGTTTTGATCTGAAGCTGGAACTGCTAGTACCTGATAAAGAGATTCTCTCTGTTTTGAATATCTAACACAACTTGTCTGATCCATTAATTGTCTGTCCTATACCACAGTTAGCAACACGATCAAGTCAATCGATCGAACTGTCAGAGCGTACAAAGTATAAACTGACCGAGCTTGCATCACGGGAAGGGAAAGATAGCGTAGAAAAGAACTGGTGACCTCATTCTATAATACTGTGATTTACCGCAATCCTAAATTTAGATTCTTTGATAAGGTGACTTTTTTTAGCGTACCCTTATTGTTAAAGAATCTCATACTTTCTCCTGCCGTTGAGTTTTCACCAATGCATCCCGTTCTCGGCTTCTCTACGGACCTTTAAATGAGTAAGCTACCGTTTAACACCTCTGGCGTTTCATGATGATGGTTTAATTAAAATTAGTTGCGTATCCTTTACAGGACGTTGCAGAACCAACCCCAGCACTTTCTGACTGTTGTGGTGTTTCTAGGCAAATTTACGTCCAGTAGTTTGTCGTTCCTCTGAACGGTCGGCTCTCGGTACCACGGTCGAAACCATCGTAAGACAAACCGTCCACAGCAGGGATCGAACCCGGTGCCCAGACAAAACGAAGTGCGTTCGCAGCACCTAAGCCAAAGACGCTGACACGTTGATAGTGCTCGGCCTATATTTTCATCAATCACTCGTCACTCCCTAGCCAATGTTATGAACATCATATCCACCTTTGCCTTCCTGGACAACTCCTATTACTATTGTGTAGATGGGTCGGCCTGGCAACGCAAGTCAGTATTAAACATTAGCCGCGTAGGTTCCAGGGCCCCATTAGGGTTGGGTGGAGGGGAGAGAACCCTTGCACCCATAGAAGCAAAGCCCTCAAACACGCATTTATTTACTCGACATTGCAAAGAAAAATTTGAAAGCAGGAAACACAAACATGCTTAAGGCATCAGCGTAAAGTAGCATTTCTTTATATCGGCATTAACAACGAACACTAGGGTGCAAAATGACAATATGTTCAGCTGAACCATCGTGGTCTATATGTGGCATCGAGTAGCTTGTGGTCTCTAGAACTGTGAGTCCAGCATCATATGTGACATCGAGTAGCCAGTAGTCTCTAGAACTGTGAGTCCAGCATCATATGAGACATTGAGTAGCTTGTGGTCCCTAGAACTGTGAGTCCAGCATCATATGTGACATCGAGTAGCCAGTAGTCTCTAGAACTGTGAGTCCAGCATCATATGAGACATTGAGTAGCCAGTAGTCTCTAGAGCTGTGAGTCCAGCATCATATGTGACATTGAGTAGCCACTGGTCTCTAGAACTGTGAGTCCAGCATCATATGTGACACTGAGTAGCCAGTGGTCTCTAGAACTATGAGTCCAGCATCATATGTGACATTGAGTAGCCACTGGTCTCTAGAACTATGAGTCCAGCATCATATGTGACATTGAGTAGCCTGTGGTCTCTAGAACTGTGAGTCCAGCATCATATGTGACATTGAGTAGCCTGTGGTCTCTAGAACTGTGAGTCCAGCATCATATGTGACATTGAGTAGCCTGTGGTCTCTAGAACTGTGAGTCCAGCATCATATGTGACATCGAGTAGCCAGTAGTCTCTAGAACTGTGAGTCCAGCATCATATGAGACATTGAGTAGCCAGTAGTCTCTAGAACTGTGAGTCCAGCATCATATGAGACATTGAGTAGCCAGTGGTCTCTGGAACTGTGAGTCCAGCATCATATGTGACATCGAGTAGCGACTGGTCTCTAGAACTGTGAGTCCAGCATCATATGTGACATTGAGTAGCCACTAGTCTCTAGAACTGTGAGTCCAGCATCATATGTGACATCGAGTAGCCACATTTCTCTAGAGCTGTGAGTCCAGCATCATATGTGACATTGAGTAGCCAGTGGTCTCTAGAACTGTGAGTCCAGCATCATATGTGACATTGAGTAGCCACTAGTCTCTAGAACTGTGAGTCCAGCATCATATGTGACATTGAGTAGCCACTAGTCTCTAGAACTGTGAGTCCAGCCTTATATGTGACATTGAGTAGCCACTAGTCTCTAGAACTGTGAGTCCAGCATCATATGTGACATCGAGTAGCCACATGTCTCTAGAGCTGTGAGTCCAGCATCATATGTGACATTGAGTAGCCAGTGGTCTCTAGAACTGTGAGTCCAGCATCATATGTGACATTGAGTAGCCACTTGTCTCTAGAACTGTGAGTCCAGCCTTATATGTGACATTGAGTAGCCACTAGTCTCTAGAGCTGTGAGTCCAGCATCATATGTGACATTGAGTAGCCACTAGTCTCTAGAGCTGTGAGTCCAGCATCATATGTGACATTGAGTAGCCAGTGGTCTCTAGAACTGTGAGTCCAGCATCATAGATGACATTGAGTAGCCAGTGGTCTCTAGAACTATGAGTCCAGCATCATATGTGACATTGAGTAGCCAGTGGTCTCTAGAACTGTGAGTCCAGCATCATAGATGACATTGAGTAGCCAGTGGTCTCTAGAGCTGTGAGTCCAGCCTTATATGTGACATGAGTAGTCCACTTGTCTCTAGATACTGTGAGACATCATATGTGACATTGAGTAGCCAGTAGTCTCTAGAACTGTGAGTCCAGCATCTATGTGACTGAGTAGAGTCTCTAGAACTGTGAGTCCAGCCTCATATGTGACATTGAGTAGCCACTAGTCTCTAGAGCTGTGAGTCCAGCATCATATGTGACATTGAGTAGCCTTATCTAGATGTCCAGCATCATATGTGACATTGAGTAGCCAGTGGTCTCTGGAACTGTGAGTCCAGCATCATATGTGACATCGAGTAGCGACTGGTCTCTGGAACTGTGAGTCCAGCATCATATGTGACATTGAGTAGCCACTAGTCTCTAGAGCTGTGAGTCCAGCATCATATGTGACATTGAGTAGCCAGTGGTCTCTGGAACTGTGAGTCCAGCATCATATGTGACATTGAGTAGCCAGTAGTCTCTGGAACTGTGAGTCCAGCATCATATGTGACATCGAGTAGCCAGTAGTCTCTAGAACTGTGAGTCCAGCATCATATGTGACATTGAGTAGCCAGTGGTCCCTAGAACTGTGAGTCCAGCATCATATGTGAGATCGAGTAGCCTGTGGTCTCTAGAACTGTGAGTCCAGCATCATATGTGACATTGAGTAGCCACTTGTCTCTAGAACTGTGAGTCCAGCCTTATATGTGACATTGAGTAGCCACTAGTCTCTAGAGCTGTGAGTCCAGCATCATATGTGACATTGAGTAGCCACTAGTCTCTAGAGCTGTGAGTCCAGCATCATATGTGACATTGAGTAGCCAGTGGTCTCTAGAACTGTGAGTCCAGCATCATAGATGACATTGAGTAGCCAGTGGTCTCTAGAACTATGAGTCCAGCATCATATGTGACATTGAGTAGCCAGTGGTCTCTAGAACTGTGAGTCCAGCATCATATGTGACATTGAGTAGCCAGTGGTCTCTAGAGCTGTGAGTCCAGCCTTATATGTGACATTGAGTAGCCACTTGTCTCTAGAACTGTGAGTCCAGCATCATATGTGACATTGAGTAGCCAGTAGTCTCTAGAACTGTGAGTCCAGCATCATATGTGACATTTAGTAGCCACTTGTCTCTAGAATTGTGAGTCCAGCATCATATGTGACATTGAGTAGCCAGTAGTCTCTAGAACTGTGAGTCCAGCATCATATGTGACATTGAGTAGCCACTTGTCTCTAGAACTGTGAGTCCAGCATCATATGTGACATTGAGTAGCCTGTGGTCTCTAGAACTGTGAGTCCAGCATCATATGTGACATTGAGTAGCCACTTGTCTCTAGAACTGAGAGTCCAGCCTTATATGTGACATTGAGTAGCCACTAGTCTCTAGAGCTGTGAGTCCAGCATCATATGTGACATTGAGTAGCCACTTGTCTCTAGAACTGAGAGTCCAGCCTTATATGTGACATTGAGTAGCCACTAGTCTCTAGAGCTGTGAGTCCAGCATCATATGTGACATTGAGTAGCCACTAGTCTCTAGAACTGTGAGTCCAGCATCATATGTGACATCGAGTAGCGACTGGTCTCTAGAACTGTGAGTCCAGCATCATATGTGACATCGAGCAGCCAGTAGTCTCTAGAACTGTGAGTCCAGCATCATATGTGACATCGAGTAGCGACTGGTCTCTAGAACTGTGAGTCCAGCATCATATGTGACATCGAGCAGCCAGTAGTCTCTAGAACTGTGAGTCCAGCATCATATGTGACATCGAGTAGCGACTGGTCTCTAGAACTGTGAGTCCAGCATCATATGTGACATTGAGTAGCGACTGGTCTCTAGAACTGTGAGTCCAGCATCATATGCTACAGCAGTAAGTGTGTCCGGTGTAAAACCACACATTCGCTAACATTACAGATTTGTACACACAATGTTTAGCCAAGCAGAATTTTAGAAAATAATCGTAACAGACAATATTTGTGTTTTCTAAATAAAGACATTTATTCCATTCCAAACACGAATGGGCACAAACTGCTCAGTCGAGCGCTCTTACTTCGTTGAAGTTTATTAAAATCCCAGCAGAGCAACAATAAACAAACCTCGCTGAATGCATTGTTTCTTCTCTGTGTAGCAACGGGCTCGTCACGCTAGGCTAGTTTTGATAATGACGACAATTACTTTGAAATTATAAAACGTAGGAAAAACAATATAATAAAAACTGTGTTTCCTCAAGCTTTTTACAAACAGTTTCGTTATTCTGTAAGCAGTCGATGGTCTGACAATACGCTGGCAACGCGCATTGACCGTACAATGACATACAAATGGCACAGCATGATGATAATGATGACCATACGCCCAGCGCTCTATTGGAATGATAAAAGTCCTTTACTTTATAAGTATCTACGAAACAATCGACAGCTGAACTCAGCGAAGCGATTTTTGTCAGCGATTACAAATTACAATTGCACGGTTTCTACAGCACAGATTCGGAAACGCAAGGCTATAATCCTGTCACATTAGCCTTTTTGCAGACAGATTGTGTGATACACGCGAGATCGACTGACCCCTGCAGGACAGTGTTAGACAGAGGTTCTCAACCTACACAGCAAATGGTTGTCATTGATGGGTTATCGTTTGTGTGTGTGTGTGGGGGGGGGGGGGGGGTAGAAGAATGATTATTTTTTGCTGGAAGTAAGCTGAGGGATGATGTTAATGACAAATTAGTTGGTGGAAAAGGCGAAAAAGGGGTGTGGGTTGAGGGAATAAGGGGCGATAGTGGGCACATCTACAATAGGACAATCATCGGTTTTGCGACACATACATCAGATTCCGAGGTAGAATGTGCTGGAGGTCCACTAAAGACGACCTTGATTGTGGAGACGGTACTGAATCCATTGATTGCCTGAATGATGTGAATATTTGGCTAGACAGTCCATTGGTAGGCAGGTATGATAGTTGCAAGGTAGGTAACTAGCTAACTGACCAGTTATTTAATCATATGTAGATCTGTTGTCCAAAGGACAGACTGGAGGTACGCATGCTGTTGACAGCTTTGTAGGTTTCTTGGTTCGTTGTAGGATACCATGTTCAGGTTAGCTCATCTTTAGGTGACTAGTAGGCTGACAGGTGATTGGGGAAATAGGTAGCTGTGTAGTAGGCTTAGATAGGTGACTAGTAGGCTGACAGGTGATTGGGGAAATAGGTAGCTGTGTAGTAGGCTTAGATAGGTGACTAGTAGGCTGACAGGTGATTGGGGAAATAGGTAGCTGTGTAGTAGGCTTAGATAGGTGACTATGTGGTGTTGGTGGGTGAATAGGCAGGCAAATATGTATTTGGCTAGAACGAACGAACGAACGAACTTAAATTCGGCCCTTGCAAGCATTCGTCTTTCATACCGCAGTTGCTCGTTATATATCAGGTATGTTTGTTCTTCTCTTCTCTTCTTCACTTTCTCTTTTACCGCTGTGGGTGTCGAGGGAGATATAAGATTCTGTTTCTAGCTCTTCTGGCCGCCTCGACCATAGGCACATCGTGCTGTTGTAGAGTTTCTCTGATGTTATCCTTCCATATTGTTCTTGGTCTACCTCATGCTCTACATTCTTCTTCTCTTTCCATGTATGCTTTGTATGGTTTGGTGTCACAAGGCATTCTCTCCAAGTGGGCAAACCATTTCACTTGCTGTCTTTGTATGTAATCCAGAATTGGTTCTGTGCCGACATTTTCTTTTATGATCTCCTTCCTGATCTTATCTCTTATGGTCACTCCTACAGCCTTTCTCAGACATCTCATTTCCATGGTTACTAATTTTTTTTTTATGGTTTGTTGTGAGTGACCATGTCTGACACTGGTAGCACAGAGTTGGAATAAATATGGTTTAAATAAGATGTCTTTTTGTGCTGATTGGGATTGTATGTTATGTTAATATGTCAAAATCTATTATATAAATTCAAATTATAAATACAAACGCATGGATGATACACAAAAATATACATCGCAGACATACGCAAGCACACACAAGCACACCACCCTTACACACCCAGAGAGGCACACATTGATGACACATACAGAAAATATAGACACATAGATATTCAGGTGGTTAAGTTGATAGGCGGGCAGGTAGTTGGCACTAGATACACGGTAGGTAGATTGTGTGTTATGTTGTTAAGTAGGCAAGTAGGTTGTTAAGTAGACAGGAAGCTAGATAGTGGCTAGGTAGGCATGTATCTGGCTCTGTGGGTAGACAGGAGAAGGTAAAAAGATGGGTGTATAGACAGATAGGAGAGATGGGGGCGGGTGTGGGGGAGGGGGGGGGGTAAGGAGAGACTAGCTGGACAGGTAAGTAGGTGGTCCGATGGTTAGATGTGTTTAACTCAGGTAGCAGTTAAGCGTGTATGTAGGCGGGTAAGCGGGTATGTAGGCGGGTAAGCGGGTATGTGGGCAGGTATCAAGAACCACGTGAAAGACGGCAATTATTAACTATTAACCGCTCTGCGTTTTTACTGGGGTCACCTTTAGAATAAAAAATAAAATAAAATCGGATGACATTTCACACACTTATTAGAGTACTGTCTTGTTCCCCCCCCCCCCCCCCCCCCCCTGCCTGCTGGTGATATTATTTGCACTTAGCACATAAATCCCATTGATTTCTAGGTGGTAATGAAATCAGTTAATCAGGTGTCACTGCCAATATGGGGTCACTACACCAACACATTAAAAAAAAAAAATTATTTACAGAGTTAGAGCAATTATTTTATAATTGTCATTCGAAGGGATACATGTTATTACATTTTCATACTTTAAGTGTAAAAAAAATCATGGTTGTCATGGCAATAGCCGCCATCTTGGGAGCAAAAAACAAAATGTACTTAGAATCCTAACATTTTAAAAACAAACAAACATATTAAACAACAGATGATAGATTCATGACCTTCAACTCTTTGAGTCCCAGGGGTTTTAGCATCACGGGCCCAATGGGTAGTAAAAAAAGACCTAAATCAACACATCATGCGTTCATTGGGCTTCTAGGTAAGAACCTATAAACGCATGATGCGTTCCCTGGAACTCAAAGAGTTAATCATATTTAGAGGTACAGGTGTAGTTGATTTACTTTAAACATGTTTTTAAATATTTTTCGTAGAATTTTAAAATGTAGGTTTATTGAAAAAGTCAAAAGAATCTTGCATCTAAAGACAATAATCAAATTAAAAAAAAAAAAAAAACTTTCTAAAAACTACTTTTAAAAAAACTTTTCCCTATAATATTGTTTAAGGAGTATCTATACTAAATTTTATGTTTTTAGTCTTCATATTAGGATTTCACACACACACACACATAGAAATATGGAGATGTGAGAAAACTGACTTTTAAACTTTTTGTTTATCTTAAGAAAGTGCATGAGTTGGTGCCTTTGGTATTAACTTTTCAAAGCTAAATTGTTTACAGATGACATAAATTTTGTGTGTAATCTATTCTACGAATGCTGAACTTTACAAAAACGAACACTTTAAAAAAGTGATAATTTCTGTCACAAATGGTAAAAAATGCCGTGTAGTGACCTCTTATGTAGGCTGCCTGTAATGGTTAACACTCTTTGTCTGTGCTTTAATTGTTCCCCACCCCCCCCCCCCTTTCCCTCTCCCTTTCTCTATCTCCGCATTGTTGTTTATTTGTATCTTGGTGTTGCTTATCTGTATCTCAGTGTTGTTTATATTATCTTGGTTTTGTTTCTCTGTATCTCAGTGTTGTTTATATTATCTTGGTTTTGTTTCTCTGTATCTCAATGTTGTTTAAATTATCTTGGTTTTGTTTATCTGTATCTCAGTGTTGTTTATATTATCTTGGTTTTGTTTATCTGTATCTCAATGTTGTTTATATTATCCTGGTTTTGTTTATCTGGATCTCAAAGCTGTTTATATTATTTTGGTTTTGTTTATCTGTATCTCAATGTTGTTTATATTATCTTGGTTTTGTTTATATGCATCACAATGTTGTTTATATTATCTTGCTTTTGTTTATCTGGATCTCAATATTGTTTTTTATTCTCTTGGTTTTGTTTATCTGTATCTCAATGTTGTTTATATTATCTTAGTTTTGTTTATCTGTATCTCAATGTTGTTTATATTATCTTGGTTTTGTTTATCTGTATCTCAATGTTGTTTATATTATCTTGGTTTTGTTTATCTGTATCTCAATGTTGTTTATATTGTCTTGGTGTTGTTTATCTATATCTCAATGTTGTTTATATTATCTTGGTGTTGTTTATCTGTATCTCAATGTTGTTTATATTATCTTGGTTTTGTTTATGTGTATCTCGGTGTAATCCCGCCTGTACCGCTATCTATCACAGGCTAGAATCCTCTCAATTATAGCTTTATAACAAAGTGTGTGATCTTTAATGTAAGAGTAATATTTCAATCATATCTCTTTTAGAGCAACTATGTTTTCGTTCACAGTATCATTAGAACCACTTTTTTGCGACTGTTTGTTTCTATAGCGTACAAATTATATTGGTGTGTATCAACATGTCTGTTTCCATTATATACAAACTATATCTGGGTGTATCAACATGTTTGTTTCTATGATATACAAACTATCTCTGTGTGTATCAACACATTTGCTTCCATGACAAACGAACTATGTCTATGTTTCAGACCTTTGCAGGGTTCTAATCACTTTGGGTCGTGTGTGCAGGGACTGGCGAGCTAGAGCTGCAAAATCAGAAGTTCAACAAATGATTCATGACAATTTCCGCCCAAGTGATTTATTATCTATACAGATGGCTCTGCGTTGAGGTGCAGACGAATCTCATTGGGGTTTATAGCAAAGGCGAATGGACGTCGCTTGGCGCAACAAAGCTTCTCATATGACCTCTTGGCATCACAACCTCTAGTTTGAGAATGGAGGGGGAGGCAGTCACTGCTGGATTGAGAATCAGCTGTACACACATACCGTGATTGTCACTGACTCACAGAGCATGTTGAGAAAGCTGGACACAGGTATGCTCCGTGCAGAGTGGCAAGCATCAATCACTTCAGAGGTCCCGGGTAGTTAGTATCCTTTGGATATTTTCTCTAGGTCTTACCGGTGAGTTGGCAAATAAACAGCCAGAAAGACAGACCGGTTCTGCACCACCTGCCGGTGAATTGATGTATGACAAGCTAGACGTTGTGAGTGCCCTCTGGGAGCGAGTGAACAGTGCGGAAGCGCAAATAGATCATCACGGTCTGAGGAGAATGGCGCTGAAAGCAGTTACCAGGGGATTTGGTCGACGCTCAACACTCAAGGAAAAGGCAAGACGGATACACAGTCAGACAATTACTGGTACCATCGGAATTAGAACTCTTAGTTTGCTGCTGAAGATGGGGACGGAGGGCTTATGAGGGTGTTCCGAGTGCTATGATGTTGATTCTTAATTCAACATTCAACATCCTATAAACTATTTCTGTGTGTATCAACATGTCCCAAACTACTGGACGTAAATTTGCTTAGAGAAACCACACAACAGCCGTTGGCTGCTGGGGTTGGTTCTGCAACGTCCTGTAAAGGATACACAGCTAACCTTTATCAACATTTCCAGATGCACCTCATGAATTCTATGATGATGATGATGACTGACTTGAGACAGACAGGCCTAGAACTCCAACCTGAAGTCACAATCAGAGCACGGGGTCTGAGATAAATCTGACCATGGCTCACACACTGGCATCTTTTATGTGGCAGGATAACCTATTTAACGACCTCTTGTCGCCGGAAGCGCCATCAGTACTACCGTGCACTAGAGATGGACGCCTGGGCACGCTTGGCTCTGACCTTTTAATTACTACCCAGATTAACTCCTGGCGCCGGACAAGAGGCCCTAATGTGTTTCTGAAAATAGCAATCTTCACTTGACAGTTTGGAAGATAACTCACGGAGTAATCGTTTGGCAATTCGTGAGTTACCAGCAAATTAAAGCATGGTCATTGTTCGCTGTGATCTGATCTGAGACAAATATAGCGGAATGGCAATACTGCGATGGAGTGACTCATGATCAATGTACAGTCAGGTCTAGCACCATATATCTCTGGCAGGAAAAGGGTTCTGTAAGTAAACTATAGGGGATTTGATAGCAGATCAATTTACGTTAATGTTGCCTCCGGAGAACCATGGCAAACTACAGAACATTCTTTTGCTTGTGAAATCAGCGAACAGCCAAAACACTGTTGGATTTGGCGGGCAAAGCCCTGTACGTTGCACTCAATTATCTTTCCAAAACTAAGTAAACCCTGATGTTACCGAGTAAACCACAGTTAGCAGAATTTAGAAATGTTACTTGGAAAGTGTAGGGATATGCTATCACAGAAGGCTGGCAAACAGAAATTCGAAACAAAAACGAAACGTAGCGGAGATGCCATGACAGATGTTAATTCGCAAAGATATCGCCTAGTGGTATCACAATAACTAACCAATTGTTCAGACGAAGCAGGCATCAAGAGAAGGTCGTGACGACATACAGTAAGAAAAGATGTCGCGTCTTAATAGACCAAACAAGCACAATTCCATATAAGCTTATGTATAGTTCTAAACACCAAACAAGCTAAATTCCTTATAAGACCGTGTATGGTTCTAAACATCAAAAAAGCACAATTCCCTGTAAGCCCGTATATGGTTCTAAACATCAAACAAGCACAATTCCCTGTAAGCCCATGTATGGTTCTAAACACCACTAGCCTGTATGTCTGGTTCCACCAGACCAAAAACATCAAGCCAAATTCTCCACCAGCAAATGTATCTAGTTCTAACAGACCAAATACATCAAGACATATTCTCCAACAGTCTGTGTGAATAGTTCCAAAAGACCAAACAAATCAAGTCAAATTCTCCACCAGCCTGAGTGTCTAGTTTCAAAAGACCAAATAAATCAAGTCACATTCTTTTCCAGTTTGTGTGTCTAGTTCCAAAAGACCAAACAAATCAAGACATATTTTCCACCAGCCTGAGTGTCTAGTTCCAAAAGACCAAACAAATCAAGACATATTTTCCAACAGTCTGTGTGTCTAGTTCCAAAAGACTAAACAAATCAAGTCCAATTCTCCACCAGCCTGAGTGTCTAGTTCCAAAAGACCAAACAAATCAAGTCCAATTCTCCACCAGCCTGAGTGTCTAGTTCCAAAAGACCAAACAAATCAAGCCACATTCTCTCCCAGTCTGTGTGTCTAGTTCCAACAGATCAAACAATTCAAGAAAAATTATCTCCCAGTCTGTGTGTCTAGTACCAACAGATCAAACAATTCAAGAAAAATTATCTCCCAGTCTGTGTGTCTAGTACCAACAGATCAAAGAATTCAAGACAAATTTCCGAACTGTCCGTAGCCCAGTCCTAGACACAGAACCGCCGCTGTGCCCGTTTATCCTTTCCGTAGGTCAGGCACGTCACGTGTCATCACGCATGTTTACATGACGTTAGACACATTTTTTAGGATTTATTGACACTTTATATGTCATATCTCACCGACTGTCTCAGTTCCCCCCCCCCCCCCCCCCAAAAAAAAAAATTTCCTCGGACTCATTTTAGTCGATCTAGGTATCTTCCCAAGTTTCTTACAAGTCCCCTACTGTAGGAATTCGAACCCGTGATCACCACTCCAAAACGCAAGTCTGCTGGCCACTGCGCTTCAAAAATAAAAATAATAGTTTTAAAAAAATTAACATTTTTTACTTTCCCAGAAATCGCCCACCTGAAACATGGTCAGAAGCATTGGATTTTTGTTTAGTAACGACAAATCGCTAGAATAAAAAAAAAAAAAAGCACCAAAAAAAAAGGGGATTGGGGGGGGGGGGGGGGTGGTGGGGGGGGGGGGGGGTAAGAAAGAACAACGAAATTCACAATCTACTGAAATCACCACTGGTCACTGACACAATGTGGGCTATAAGAATGAAATGGTTTGATCATTCAGAGAGAATGACACGACAATGAGGCCAAATCTGTGTACACATATGTCCGTAGACCACGAGACAGACCAAGAAGATAGCGGAGAGACATTATATAGCAGACCTACAGGAACTTGGAGTTACTAACTTCTCTAACGACCAAGAACGTCAGTCACAGAGATGAATAAAAACAGGTGTTATCTGCAGTGATTACTCTCAAGGGCTCGGCTTGCAACCTGTAACATTCAAGCATGTATCCCTAATTTGTGTGCCGCTACTTGCAACATATGAAACTTTAACACTATAGGGCGTTTCAAAAGTCATGCCTTGATACTTTAACGAATATTTCGAAAACTTCTGTAGCGATCAACACGAATTTGTGCATGTGGCCTGAGATTTCCCATGTGCTTACAATTTACATGAAACAAAAACGAAGTACTCACAATTACACTGTTATTAATTAGCTGCGTACAAATGCAAACAACTTATTCCCAAAAGTTACTGAGCTACAGAATTAGTAAATTTTGGTAAGAATTTTGGGACGCACTACAACAGTTAATATGTGTCACGAATTAACAACATTTGAATAGAAATCACTAACTTTGGGGTACAATAGTTAAATATGTGTCACGAATTAACAACATTTGAATAGAAATCACTAACTTTGGGGTACAATAGTTAAATATGTGTCACGAATTAACAACATTTGAATAGAAATCACTAACTTTGGGGTACAATAGTTAAATATGTGTCACGAATTAACAACATTTGAATAGAAATCACTAACTTTGGGGTACAATAGTTAAATATGTGTCACGAATTAACAAGATTTGAATAGAAATCACTAACTTTGGGACGACAACATCGATTTATTATAATCTACAACTTATAAATATTTACCATTAATTTCTGTGTCGTCGAATGCAGCATGAAAGTTTGTAACATATGATAATCTACAACTATGTTTTGTGTCCCAGCTTGCAACATTTGATAATCTGCTGTCGGTAGTGCTCAGCACAACTTTAAAATAAAGTACAACCAACCACTAATGTTTGTTACAGCTTGCAAAATAAGATAATTTTATCACACATTTATCTCACAGCTCCCAACACGCGGACACTTACCACAAATTACTGGTATCTTCCACAGTCTCAGACTTCGTGCATTCCTGTCGTCTGCGACTCCAAGATTGTCGACGTGTCCATGGTTTCCTCTCTCCCTGACGACTCGCCGACACAAGAACAGGTCGCTGGCGTGCAAATGTGGCCTCGCTGGTGGCATCAAGTTCTACAAATGGGGGAATAATATGGAAGCTGTGAGTGACTGCGACTGTCCGCGGAAGCTTGCCCTAACCAAAGGGATGGTGCAAACATTGATGTCAAGCTCATAGCGATGTTATGATGTTTATTAAAAGGGTTGGAGCCGGCACTTTTCACGTCAGAATACGATGATTATATCATTTAAAAAAAAAAAAATTTACATAAATAAACAACCGGACAGCAGACAATGTGAGGGAATAAACGTTGCCTATAGACTGTATTTGTCAACTTATCTTTTTTTTCTTCCTTCTTTAGCACTTCGATCTCCTGAGGTTCATTGCTGCAGATATTTTCCTCGTGGAGGCTCTGGAACTCAATTATGGGAAAACAAGAATAAGACCCACTGGCTCCCCCCAAACAAAGCAAGCATGTCGTAAGAAACGACTAACTGGTGGCTTCCTTTGAATTCGGAGTGCAACTGTCTAAGAGGCAAGGAACCAAAAATCTGCGTACAGATGAGTCAGATCTGTTAAACGGATTTGTACGCAGCACTTAGGTTCTGCAACAAGACTCAAGACCAGAGGTGGCCGAACAACCATAAATTTCCTCGTTTACATTTGGTGAAGCAAAGAAAAAGAATATACCACATCAATGACTGTCTTTCTCTTTCCAGATGGTGACTGCAAGTGTTTGTACGTCTACATTTACAACATCTCTGCGCTTTTTTCTTGGTCTGCCTCGGGGTTTTACTCCGATTGAAATCATTTGGTCCGCAATGTTGTCTCTCTATTATCTGCCATTCT
>CAJHNH020002276.1:219393-242908 GCA_905116865.2 Candidula unifasciata | reverse complement strand
GTTTGTCAATATTTAATGCTCTGCCAGTTGGCTTCAACACACTCTTTAAAAAAAAAAAAAAAATAACGATAGTCGAGAAGAGGAACATATAATCTCCGAGCCGGTATGGAAGCGCGCTAGTCATCGAAATACCTCTGTTCCTTATTTGTTGTGTGAAGTTATCATCATCATGTGCTGTCGCGATTCGCCTCTCACGCGATCACCAGCATCATCGATCAATTCAAAATTTGTGCCTTACTCCATCCATCTGGCCAGGACATCCAGGCATTTATCTCTGCCTTCCTTTTCTTTTCTTTCCATCATCAATGGGGCTGCGTGGTTTCGAGGCATGGTGTCCGCCTCGAGTGCTAGAGGTTCCGGGTTCAATCTCCTGTAAAGGCTGGGATTTTTTTACGCGGACTTGGAGCTTACAGTTTTAGGAAAAAGAGGATGAGGCCAATTTCTGCGAAAGTGGACGCAGGACATTTTCTGTGAAAGCACATAGGGTTCGAGAATAGGCTTCAGATAAAGCGACTGTCAGGGTTACCATAAGGAGACCGACTTCTGTAAAAAAAAAAAGACTTGATTGATGATGATGGTGATATCTGAGGCTTACAAAATACCCGCAGATTCAGCTGCGGGTAGTATGGTAACAGATCGCTTTGCGATGATTCAGACATCGATATGGAAGCAATGGCAAACGACCGTGCGTTGCATTAGCTAGTAGAACGACATATATTCTAAAGGACTCTTTTAAGTGTCTTTAGGGGTATTGGGCGTACAGTTTTAGATCTATAATTTATAGACTAATCGGCACTCGATAGAAGATGTAGTCAACATTAAGCCGGCCGCCTTTTCTTCTTCTTCTTCTTCGCTTCCTCTTTTACCGCTGTGGGTGTCGAGGGAGATATAAGGTTCTGTTTCTAGCTTTTCTGGCTGCCTGGACCATAGGCACATCGTGCTGTTGTAGAGTTTCTCTGATGTTATCCTTCCATCTTGTTCTTGGTCTATCCCGTGCTCTACGTCCTTCTTCTCTTCCCATGTATGCTTTGTATGGTATGGTGTCACAAGGCATTCTCTCTAAGTGGGCAAACCATTTCACTTGCTGTCTTTGTATGTAATCCAGAATTGGTTCTGTGCCGACTTGTTCTCTTATGATCTCATTTCTGATCTTATCTCTTATGGTCACTCCTACAGCCCTTCACAGACATCTCATTTCCGTGGTTACTAATTTTCTTTTATGGTTTGTTGTGAGTGACCATGTCTGGCACTGGTAGCACAGAGTTGGAATAAATATGCTTTGAATAAGATGTCTCTTTGTGCTGATTGGGATTGTCTTATGCTGTAAGAGGGGGGCTAGCTGCCCCAATACTTGGTTTGCTTTACTGCATCTAATGTCAATTTCTTTGTCCAATTTCCCATCTTCGGTGCCGGCCGCCTTTATTTTCCAGAAAGTAGAACTATATGTAACCAACAAATGCTGGGGGTTGTTTGTAACCTTCTGTAAACGACATACAGCAAACACTTTTACTACTTCTCTCTCTTTTTCTTTTTTATCTCTCTCTCTCTCTCCTCTCTCTCCTCTCTCTCTCTCATCTCTCTCTAACATATCTCTCTTTCTCTCTCTCTCTCTCTCTTATGCCTCCCTCCTTTTCTCTTGTATCTCTCTATCTCTCTCTCTCGCTTCCTCGCTCACCCACTCGCTTGCCCCCTCTCCCCCCCCCCTCGCCCACCGCCTGTGTTTCTTTCTGGTATGTGTGTTATTTGCAGGTGTTAAATGAAAACACGAACCACAGTAATGCGATGACGATATTACACCAGTGAAGCAAGAAAATGTCAACAGCTTTGATCAATAGCGCCCACTAAAGTAGCTGATTGGAGTATGATTAAAAAGATAACAGGAAAAGTAATACAAGTACTGTGACATGACACATTATCCGCAAGCAGTTGTCCATAAAACGTTTCTACCTCAAACGTTTTCAACTTCAAACTATAGGTCGTTCAGTAATTCATGAACACGTTTGCTGTCTATTTTCTCGAAAAATTCATGTTAGATCAAAATGTTTTTTTTTTTTTTTTCAAATATCTAACACACAATGACTCCTATTCTCCATATTGTGGAGACTGATAGGCGCAAGGAATTATTCGTTGAATGAGAAATGTGTGTGCCAGAAATTAAAAGCAGAATAGGTCAAACGAAAGCTACATTTCAGAAAAGGAAAAATATGCAATAAATCGCTAGGAAATAACTCAAAGAATCCATAGAACTTGTTCTGCTGTATGGCAGTTAATCTTGGAATGTCCCTGAACAAACTATGAAGAATTTGGAGGCAACAAAGATAAGGTTTCTGATACAATTGTTACTAATACCTTGTACTGCCTAACTAACAACGATTGTTTGAAAGAATCTAATGAAAAAAGATACTAAACGCAAAAATAACAAAGAGACAAACACTGTTCTTTAGCCATGTGATGAGAAGAGAGACAATCCAGAACTGGAAAGACCAGTGGAAAAAGGGGTAGAGGCAGACCAAGAGAGACGATGCTGGATGGGCTGAAACGATGGTATGGAGGGATATCATCAAGAGAGCTGTTCTAGGCAACCAGGGATCCTGATCTGTGGAGACGCATGACCGCCTACGCCAGTTGGCAGGGCACATGATGATGAACTTTACCTGGTACCTATGTTGGGCTTCTCAAAAAAAAAAAAAAAGCCAATCTTTTTTAGAAAGGAAAAAAAAAAAAAAACACACATTCTACTCAACGCTGAACCCAAGACCTTCGGTTCGGAAGCGGACTGTATATCCGTTCGGGCACCTAGCCGAATGTAAGTAAACTGTTACATTTGTGTCACAACCTTAAAGTAAGCTAAGGCAAGCTTTTCGCGACTGTTTATAGTCAGTTCAAAAAGTCGTGCCTGCCAATTGTAAGAAATAAATCGAAAACCTATGTACGGATCAACACGAATGTGTCTGTGCGTGTCGTGTTAGATTTCCCACGTCCTTGTTGTTGTTGTTGTTGTTGTTGTTGTTGTTCTTCTTCTTCTTCTTCTTCTTCTTCTTCTTCTTCTTCTTCTTCTTCTTCTTCTTCTTCTTCTTCTTCTTCTTCTTCTTTTTTTTCTTCTTCTTCTTCTTCTTCTTCTTCTTCTTCTTCTTCTTCTTCTTCTTCTTCTTCTTCTTCTTCTTCTTCTTCTTCTTCTTCTTCTTCTTCTTCCTCTTCTTCTTCTTCTTCTTCTTCTTCTTCTTCTTCTTCTTCTTCTTCTTCTTCTTCTTCTTCTTCTTCTTCTTCTTCTTCTTCTTCTCCTCCTCCTCCTTACTCTTCCTTTTCTTCTTCTTCTACTTCTTCTCTGTCATCTGACATTCTTTCAATATGCTCTAACCATTTTAGTCTATTAGCTCTCATGATGACAGTCATCAATGGTGATTTAAACATCCTCGTGATTTCATAATTTAAATTGCACAGGTGCTGCTGTTCACTTAAAGTGGCGAATTGCTTTGATTTTTTTACAGACTAATATTTTGTTTAACCCTTACCAAATATAAAGCAGTTGACATAAATCATTTACTGTTTTTTTAAGCAAATTGGCAAGCATTATGACAGTACACGATGGGACAGCTTTACTGTTCAAGAGAAGCACTGATTCACTTTTCCCGCAAATTACTCATAAACAGAGCACATTTGATGTTTTTTGACAAGTTCGCTCAACACCACTCACTGTAAACATGCCAAATGGCTAGTTGCGTATCCCTTACAGGACGTGGCAGAACCAACCCCAACAGCCCCTGGCTGTTGTTTGGTTTTTCTAGGCAAATTTACGTCCAGTTGTTTGCCATTTCTATCGGGACGGTCGGCTTTCCTGATACCACTGTCAAAACCAACGTAAGGAGCATGGCCCGCAGCTGTGGTCGAACCCGGCATCCCGGCATTGCGAAGCGTTCGCATCGACTTAGCCACAGAGCCGACCTAAATACAACATCCTTGAAAATATGTGAAAATAATTTCTTTAAATTTGTATATGTATTTCCTTCTTACACCAGGCAAGGCAAAAAAAAAAAAAAAAAAACTAGACGTTTTTTAAAAATCATAACTGGTTTCTTACTATGACATGATTATGTACAGCTTGCATGCTAAATTTCAACAACGTATACTAAACATTGAATGAAATGGTTTGGTCACCTAATGAGAATGGAACCAACGATGCCAGCATCAAGAGCATACAACATGAAAATCGAAACACCAAGAGGCAGGGGAAGACCAAGATGAAGATGGATTGAAGGAGTCACGGACAACTTGAGACTTCATAACATCACGGCATATGAAGCGACTGAGCACGCCCTGGCTCGGTTGCCGATCATCTGATAGACTGCGATGCCTAGCAGCACAAGCAGATTTTGACAAAAGAAGAGAGAAGAAGAAGTATACTAAACGTTTACAGAGTTAAAGAATTTTAAAGCTAGCCACGAATTTTGGAAAGGACTTTTGTTATGTTAGTGACTTAGGGAGCGTCGGCAATCTTCTGCTCTGTCAGCGTGAGCTCAGATCACGTGCCATGAGAATGCGGTCGTGTTTTATTTTAAACTTTCTGCGTCATGGATGTAGGACAGAGACATATATCAATCGCTGTGAAGATTTAAGGATACTGGGAATTTTTCATGCTACCTCCTTCTGCTTCTCCTTCTCACCGTCTGTCTCTTCGTCTTCCTTTTCTCTCTCGGTCTATTAATCTTTTCTTCTAAATCTGGCACTTCTTTTTCCTCCTTTTACCCCTCCCATTCTTCTTCTTCTTCTTCTTCTTCTTCTTCTTCTTCTTCTTCTTCTTCTTCTTCTTCTTCTTCTACTACTACTACTACTACTACTACTACTACTACTACTACTACTACTACTACTACTACTACTACTACTACTACTACTACTAATACTACTACTACTACTACTACTACTACTACTACTACTACTACTACTACTACCACCACCACCACAACAACCACCATCACTACTACTATTGCTTCTTATTGTTCTTCTAAACAGAAACAACAACAACTACTACTACCACCACCACCACTACTACTACCAACACTACTACTACTACTACTACTACCACCACTACTACTACTACCACCACTACTACTATTACTGCTGCAGCTGCTGCTGCTACTACTACCACTACTACTGATTGATTGATTTGGCACCTTTCAGTCATTTCAGACGGAAACAGTCTTCCAGTTTGAGATCCTATTTACGCCATCAACTGCAAGAGATGTGGCATTAAATACGGACTTCATCATCAAAGTGCGGGGGGTCAGAGAAACCCTGAGGTACTCACTTGAGCTACAAAGTTCGTGTTTCTTGCTACGCACATAGTAGAAGTAGTACATTTAACCCCACCAGGACAGCACACAAGCCATAAACACATATGACACAAAGTGCCACCATACTGATGAGAATCACTCGTGGAGAGGTCCCAGAAACCGCGTTCAACCATTAGACCATATTTATGGCCGGGCTATATTGCAGCCCCTAGCAAGAGCGGGGAGGGGGCGTGGTGAGGGGAGGGGGGCTTTAAAATAGATTAAAAATTGCATCACACACGGGGACGACTAGATCATGCTACGAAGATAGTGAAAATATGGGGGTGACTGTAGTCAAGCTTATACAAGGAATTCCAAAGAAATTTGACTAAAAAGCTCAACAAAATGGTGAAGCAGAAAAACGTGAACAAAACAACACAGCGTAAGGTTTCGGCCGGGCAGCCTTTCTCAAACACAGGTGAACTAAACAAACGTAACAAACTTATGTTTCACTGCCACTGAAAAATAAAGGTAAAGGTGAAGATGAAGTCGGGAGATGTGAGCCAGCGTCACATCACATCACACGGTTATAAACCATAAATACTCTGCCACCAGTACGGACAGCTGATGAGAATTGTCCGCCTGTGACGCCGTTCGCATGTAACTCTGAAGCTACATCTACGTTCCTCCATTTACCCCAGAGTGTCAACTCTGGTTCCCATTTCCTAGAGGCTGTGTGAACCCCGGGAGCCGCCTGGTTTCGAACACCGACCGTGAGCTGCAGCGAGTCGCAGCTGGATTTGAAAGCGAGCCTCATATCGACTGAGCTAACGCCACCCCCCCCCCCCCTTGCATTGAAAAATAAATGTAATTAAATTAGTGATGTGCTATGCGTGTTTTAAGATGATAAATGCCTGAGGATAGTATATTAAACTGCGTGTGTATTATATAAAATGGTATTATTATAGATATACACAATATAGAGATGTGTGCAAAGCGAGACATGAACAATAAAGATATCGAGGTCGATTCGTAGGAACAGTATGTCATGGACCGTGTTGCGTGGAGGGAATAAATCAGGAAAAGAATGAGAATGAAGGAAGAAATGATGAGAGCTGAGCATCTGAGAAGAAACATACTAAATACATTTACAGGCAAGGATACTGATATTCATCATCATCATCGTCATTAACCACTTCTGCCGTCAAGCGACTTGGGGAGGAATAATTTGCGATCCATTGCACGTGGGCTGCCACTGGCTATTGTCATGCCGTGAAGGCGTAGAGTGTCTTTAATGTTGTTGATCTATATTTTCCGCGGCCGTCCTCTTGCTCTTGTAGCTGATCTTCTGAGATTTAGTGCTTGTGATGTATTTCATCTTGCGGCATTCTAACAAGATGGCCAAACCACTTGATCTGTTGTTTCTCAATGAATCTAGTACAAGGTGTCGTTTCGTTCCCACAATTTGCCTGATAGTTGGTTTATTATTCAGATCCTGATATTCCATGCTCTAATTGTGGAAGGCTTTTTTTTTCCTATTTGAGTCCCTGTGGGTTTACCATCAAAGGCCCAAGGGTAGTTAAGACAAACGTAAAGTCGGCGCGTCTTGCCTTCTTTGGGCTTCTGGATAGGAACCTATGAACGTACCATGCGTTCCTTAAGAGAGACAGGGCTACTCCGGGCGGGGATTGCTTGTCACATGCGCCATCGTCAAGGACTGTGGAGCCAAATGCCTTTTCATAGCACAGTATATCATTATTGTAGGAAAAGACAGAAAGATCCTTCCTTTCTAACACATAGCTAATTTCACAAAAGAAAATAATCTGTCGCAGTGTCTGGGCATAAGAGGTGTAATGCTGTTCATAATCTCGCAATGCCTGGTTGTGATTCAGCCGAAAAGGCGTTTTGGAGCAGGCCGGCTTGCCTTAATTTCGAAAATATAAAGTTAAACTCAAGGTCGTGATTATCGACTTCATTGTCAATGGTTATCCCATGTGGTCGCACTTTCTCCACAGAACGGCTAACCGCCTGTCGCATAGACTACGACATACATAGCTCCAGCGACGAATTCCCCGGGATATGCGTAAAAGTTTCTCTAGACAACTGAATGTAGCGTCAGAGACATCAGCTCACGACAGGTGCCCATATTAACATGTATATATACATACACCCATATATGTATGTGTATGAGTTATAAATTTATAACCCGACTAACGATCATAATTCGTTATGGAACCACATTCCTTAGCCGCAATCTTCGCCAACTACAGTATGATTTCCCGCAGACTTTTGCAGAAAATATCTAACAGAAATGATAGTATACATCTAGATGTTTTATTTTTAAAAAAATTTGACACTGAAAATAATAATGTATTTCGTAGATTGTTGGAGTTGTATAAAGAAAATTCGCACTGGAAATAACATTATACCTTGAAGATTCTTGGTGTTTTATAAACAAACTTCCCACTGAAAATGACGATAAACTTCGTCGATCCTTGGTGTTTCATAAAGAGAGTATGTACTGGAAATGATAGTATACTTGCTAGATTCACTGTTTTGAAAAGAAAATTTGCAGTGAAAATCTTCTTCTTCTTCTTCTTCTTTTTTTTCTTCTTCTTCTTCTTCTTCTTCTTCTTTTTCTTCTTCTTCTTCTTCTTCTTCTTCTTCTTCTTCTTCTTCTTCTTCTTCTTCTTCTTCTTCTTCTTCTTCTTCTTCTTCTTCTTCTTCTTCTTCTTCTTCTTCTTCTTCTTCTTCTTCTTCTTCTTCTTCTTTTTTTTTCTTTTTCTTTCTTTTTCTTCTTCTTCTTCTTCTTCTTCTTCTTCTTCTTCTTCTTCTTCTTCTTCTTCTTCTTCTTCTTCTTCTTCTTCTTCTTCTTCTTCTTCTTCTTCTTCTTCTTCTTCTTCTTCTTCTTCTTCTTCTTCTTCTTCTTCTTCTTCTTCTTCTTCTTCTTCTTCTTCTTCTTCTTCTTCTTCTTCTTCTTCTTCTTCTTCTTCTTCTTCTTCTTCTTCTTCTTCTTCTTCTTCTTCTTCTTCTTCTTCTTCTTCTTCTTCTTCTTCTTCTTCTTCTTCTTCTTCTTTTTCTTCTTTCGTTCGCTTGAAATAAATTATTCATGTCTGCAAGGTTGTCTTTAGAATGAACTTCACTTTCTTTTGTAATTCACTCAGCGAACTGTAAAGTTTGACTTGCACCGATGTTTCTCTTGGCCAAAAGTTTTGCCGTGATTTGTTGTATTTGGGACAGTCCTGGAGGACTCGGTCTATTATCTCAGGTGCCAGTCCACATGTGCACATGGCCGATTTTAAATTGTGTGTACATGTGGCTGCGAAATGGTTTGTGTCCTGTTCTAAGGTGTAGAACAATAACTTGCTTTGGTCTGTCCATAAAATAGTAATAGTCTTGTGACAGTTTTGGTGGTTTTCTGATTGATTTGATTGCAGTGAAAGTGATAGTATATTGTAGAAGATGTTACATAGAAATATTAGGATCCTGTGTGGCTGCTTTGTTGTTTATAGAAAATTTCATTTGGAAAAAAAAGTTTACTGTATAGACTATTTGTTGTTGTCGTTGTTAAAATTGTTTACTAGAAATGATAGTCTTTGGTGTAAGTAACTTTCTGGGTTTAAAGACGATGTCCACATAAGTGACCACACATTACCTAGATTCTTCTTACCATTTACGTCAGCAAGGTGTTGGTGAGGGGGTGGTTGAGGAGGGATGGGGCGGGGGTAGATGTAAGGATCGTTTGTGCCCTTTTTCCAAAGCATTGTACAAGATTGTGTTAAGTTAGGCTGCCCCTGATGATATCGCTCCATATCTTGCATGATCTTTTCCTTGATCTGTGTTCATTTTATTTGTTCAGCGTGGCTCTCTCTGTGGCAGTTTGTAACAGTGTGTTCTCGTCAGATGGCCAAACCACCTCATTTTTGTTCTTTACTGAATTGTATGATTGATTGCAGTCCTAGTTTTCTTATTTATGAAGTAAATTAAAAAACAAAATTGATTTTTGTCGCTAAGCATGCTTTGTTGCTGTTGTTCCTTTGGTAGAATGTATCCAAAACAAGTGATTCTGTATTTATTGTTTCGTTTGTATGTTGTACAATATTTAAATGAGGAAAAAAAAAAGTAAAATAATATTGATTGTGTCCTTTGTATGTTGTACAAATTTGTAAATATGAAATAACAGTAAAATGATGTTTATTATGTTGTTTTTATGTTGTACAATATGTAAATAAGAAATAGTTGTAAAATGATGTTTATTCTGAAGTTATTATGTTGTACAATATGTAAATAATAAATAACAGTAAAATGATGTTTATTGTGTTGTTTGTATGTTGTACAATATGTGAATAATAAATAACAGTAAAATGATGTTTATTGTCAGTGATTGTAGACGTCATCTGTGACTCAGACCACGAGGCTCTTTTTCCCCACATGGGTACACACGCACATAGCAAACAGCAGGCATAGGAACTGTGATGAAAAAATGAGAGCAAATTAGCTACTCAACAAACCTTATATATATATATATATATATATATATATATATATATATATATATATATATATATATATATATATATATATATACATATATATATATATATATATACATATATATATATATATATATATATATATATATATATATATAAATGCATATATGGGGACACAAAAACCAGTCACAAGAAATGCAGTAACACAAAAACCTGTGTATTAATGTGTTCACGTGAATAAGGACTGGAAAACATTTTTAAATAATCGAAAAAAAAAAATTTCTTTTTCTTCTACTTCAGTACTAGGTGGGTAATGTGATCAGCATTACGCCAGCGGCCTCTGCTTTCTTAGGACATAGATCCTGGTTCCCTTTTTAGGCTGGGTCGACCTGCTAAGTCGCATACCATGATTACAATCCACGCAACCAGCAGTGGATTTCGATGACGGTAGTTAGAATTACGAGTCGGACTCGCAACGCCTAAGCCACGGATGTTGCAGAGCCAAAACAATGAGCAATTCAAAATAAACAGCTGCAGGGGGCACTTGTAGGTAAATGGCGCGATGCCTGTCGTGCAGTGTTGTGGTGCCCGCATGTGATTAAAATTGATTGCGTGGGCAACTGCTGATCTGTTGACGACTTCTGCTACCATCAATGATGAACTGCAATTCTAATACTGTGATAAACATTCTGTGTGTTTTTCGTTGGCACAGGAGCGGAGCAAAGATGAGGTGACCCGTTTGCTATGAAGCTTAAACTAAGACTACCAGACTACCAGACCAGACTTGTAAGTAGAGTACATCCCAGATCATTGCAGTCCTAGAGCCCACTGGAACACTTTCCATCCACAACACAAGCCTGCAGACCTAACCAGTAGCCTCACTCGAAAGCACCAGTCAGCTGCATTTATATTGTGTATTAAACACAACGTCGGCTCTGTGGCTAAGTCAATGTGAACGCTTCGTAATGCCGGAATGCCGCGTTCGATCCAAGCTGTACGCCATGCGCCTTGCGTTAGTTTCGACAGTGGTATCAAGAAAGCCGACCGTCCAGAAGCAATGGCAAACTACTGGAGGTAAATTTTTCTAAAAAACCACACAACAGCCAGGGGCTGTTGGGGTTGGTTCTGCAAAGTCCTGTAAAGGATACGCAACTTACCATATTGGTTTCACTGACAAACTTTGGCTATGTTTGTCTTAGTACTGTTCCGCGATCTCTTATGTGGGAAAAAAATTCAATTTGCCCCACCCCCACCCCCCTCAGCCTTTTCCAAAACTTAGCTGTGTATCCTTTACAAAACCTTGTAGAACCAACCGCAACTTTTTTCAACTTTTGTGGTTTTTCTAGGCAAATTTACGTCCAGTAGTTTGCCATTGCTTTCTGGACAACCTATAATCATTTGGTAAAAGACAAATATTTACGGAGTATTTCCTTCGATGTTGAAGTGCATCTTCCTGAAAGACAAGGAACTAAAACTGCAAAATTTAAGCAGATATGTAAAACGGATGTGCACGCATACAGCATGTTCCGGAACAAGATCAAAGTGGACGAACATCCAAAACGTTCCGCCGGACTTTACAACCGGTAAGAAAAAAGTGGAATGTTGAATTAAGAATCCACATCATAGCACTCGGAACACTCCCATAAGCGCTGGCTCCTTATCTTCAACACCAAGCGAAGAGTTCTTATTCCGATGGCGCCAGTGCGTGTCTGATTGTTTATATCACGCTTGCCTTTTTTCTTTGTGAACTCGAACAATAAGAGGAAGGAAATAAACAACAGTAATACAGAGTAATTACTGCAACTAAAACAGGAAAAAGTAAAGGACCCTTTTCCACGCCTTTAGGCTATAGGGCATATAGGGCTAGACCTATATTTGTATAGACCAATAGCACAAGATGGGTAAAGTGGTCTGCATCACACCGGTCGTCTTTACTTCCCGGGACTGCACCCGGTACCCACTCAAGACTGGGTCGACCTGGGAGCCAAGGTCATTTTTGAAAAAAGTCCGGCTCCGCCGGGGATCAAACCCCCGACCTTCCGATCCGAGGCGAGCGTCTAGCCGCTCCTATTATCTTGTATGTTTGCCTTATCTCGCCAAGTTATTTTCTACAGTTATAATGGGACACAGAATATGAATCCTATCCACTTAAAATTTACAGACTACTTTTTAAATGTACCACTGTATGCATTATTTACATTCACAAGTGCCTCAATGAGTAGAAGCCTGGAGATTCGGCACCCCGGATTTTCCGCACTCATGTATTGGCACAGCTCGAGCAGTCTTTTTCTCCTTCTTCGTGTTCACCGGCTGTAAATATCGGATGGAAGTTCTGGTTGTTCGTCCACATCTGATTTTTGCGAGCACATCCTTCCTTTTCTTTTCTAAACAGATGCTGAACTGGCAGTTTCTTGCCTCCCAGGAAGATGCACTCTAGCTTTGAAAGAACGCCGTGAATTAGCTGACTTTTACGGCATGTTTTTAGGGGGTAGTGGGCTTATCTGTCTAACCAAAAAGTGCTCATGTACTCACACAGGGAGTTTTAGTAGTTAAAAAGCAGTAATTAACAGGACACTAACCCTCGACGTGCTAACACTGGCACCTTTTAATATCCACGAGCAACAGAGATTACATGTTCAATCCCGGTTAAGACATCAGCAACAACAAGAACATGAACAACAACAACACAAACACCAACAACACACATCAACAACAGCAACACCAGCGACACACAACAACAACAGCAACAGCAACAAGAACAGGAACAACAACAACACCATCGACACACAACAACAACAGCAACACCAACAACACACAACAACAACAACAACATGCAACAACAACAAAAAGGGGCGGAGGGTTGTTAGAGATTGTATGCAGCCAACATTAACTTCAAAGACGACACCAGACTGAACAACAAGATAATCCAAACTTGCCATGACAACAATGATAGCAACGGCGATACCAGCAATAGCCACGATATGATCCTCGACGTAATCCACCAGTTTATCGAGACAGCCCTGTTAAAAGTTATTAAAGTATGCATCATCAGAATAATAGTAGAATTTGTTGATAGTACATCGCAGGCCAACCCCCTTATTCTTTGTATGTGCTTCATTGCCGGTTTACTAGGCAATTTAACGTTCAGTTGTCTGTCTGTCGCTTTATATACACTTTGGGAACTCTGGCGCCCAGTAGCCTAAACTGCTAACACAGCTTTATCTAAATCCTAGGGGGCTTAACTGCCTACACAGTTTAATCTTATCCTCGAGTGATGGCCCCTGGCTTATCCCGGGACTAATGTCTTGACATCGACCTGGCTGCCACGAAATACGAAGATAAGTGATAGTGCCTATTTGTGTACAGTGGTGTAATATATGTATGTGCTGAAGAAGGCTCCACAACCGCAACGTTCACGTTTTATTTGTGTTTGATATATTGTGAAACTCGCTTGACATACTTATGGTTCGGTTTTATATCCTTCTCTGACACTTTTCAAAATCAACGCTGAGTGGTTTGTTACTTAATCGACCTCAGCTGTATTTACCTATATATATATTGAAATAACAAAACTTGCTAAATGTATACCTTTTTGCAGTTTATAACTCTTAAAACACAGATAATAACCGTTGACATTTTTGTTATCACCTATCTGTCTTACGAGACAATCAAAATAGTTTCAACTGTTGATCAAAAGTTATGGCCAAGTACTATGACTGGCGAGAAACAAGGCACCATAGAGAGCAATGTGGAATATTATACAGATTTAACTGTTATATAGCCAGAAGGTCGACCACGCAGAACTTGCACCTCAGAAATATCAAAGACACTGAAAATTATTATACACGAAGCGAATAGAATGGTCCTTTCTAGAGCTGGGTCCACCTAGGAGCCAAGGCCTTTTAAAACAAACGTTCAGCTATGTCAGGACACGAACCTACGACATTCAAATGCCCAGACAAGCGTCTAGCTGGTACACCACGGCGGGCCCTAGTTGTGTAGCTTGTGGTAATGTCATGCTGCATTGGTAAGTTCGACGTTAATCTCCCCAAATACAATAGGTAAGTTTTTATTCACAAGTTTGTTGGGCTGGCTGAATTTCCTGAAGGTTACGGGTGTGTCCCACTCTGTTGTTTGGTTTCCGCGATGTCTTCCATTTACGTTTTCATTCTGAGGAAAAGAATGCCTGTGACATAGGATGCAGCACTCTTTAGCGGAGTTGTGTTAGACCCTGTTTCTCCATTTTTTTTTTTTGGGGGGTAGTGTTAAAAGCGCTGGGGTGCTGATATATATTACATACGATATCGACGGCATTGCAAAACACCCCCATAACCTCGTGCGAAGGTCACGGGGTTCAGGAGCTACCAGTCAGAAGTGAGCTAGTGTGTATTTTGGCGGGATCTAGAGAAGACTGCGTCGAGCTAACCGCTGCGTTTTCTGTAGTGTCTCTTTTACTCCCTCCACCCATTTCTTTCTTGGTCACTCTCGTGCCTTGTAGGCTGCTGTTCCCCGGTATTATGCTCTAGCTGTTAGCTGACTTTGTTCCACTCTAATCAGATGACCAAACCATTCGCTTCTTTGATATTCTATGAAATCATTTACCCGTACTGTACCTTCCATTATTATTACTTCTTCGTTTGTGACTCTGCCTCTATTCTGTTTTCCCTGCTGCTTTTCTTATACATCTTATCTCACGCCCTGTTCGCTAGCTCAATTTATTATAGGAATAAACTCACAGAGAGCAAGTGCAGCAGGGATCTACCAGTCGTCAGTAGAAATTATCCTCGTCGACAAGTGTTTCGGACCACGATTCCTAGACACTTTCGGAGGTGGGCCCACCTGAGTTCATGAAGCTCAGGGCTGGTACCCTGCTGCACGAAATTACCGGATGGTGTTTTTCTTTCGGATAGAGACAAGACGACTTGGTGGTTTGCAGAAGGTACTGTGAGATAAGAAGTCGTCGCGGCAGCCTAATTAAAGCAGTCAGCATACCTGGACGACCGAGCGACAAGCTTACGATTGATTTACCGGACACATGTTGGACTTTATTAGCAGTTGGCAGAGGATCACTGGCAGACAATTCGGACATGATGGACTTTCAAGGGGTGAGAAACCCTTTTCCGCTAGACACTCGGACCAGCTCACAGAGGCCCGTCCACTACGTTGTTGCGTTGCGTCCAAAGCCAGCTTGAGGCTCTTTCGGCTACCTCGCCCAGTTTTTTTTTTTTTTTAAACTTTACTGGGTGGCGACTGGATGACGAACTCCTTGTGGTCCCGGTTCAGGTCCGGGGGGTAGGCAGAAAAGCCACATTTCTTCTAGATTTACATTATCTATCATGGAAGCAAGGTCGAATGGTTGCGATGTCCGTAGTACCGAGTCAAAGGGTTAACAACTCATGGTTTCTGGATATTTAAAAAAAAATCTAGTCCCACACGCGTTAAATGTGCGTTTAAATATTATTTTCTTTTTTCTGGGACAGCCTATGGCTGCAATTGACAGCACAAAGTTGGTACGAACTGCGCATTTATCAACTGATTTTTCTTGTGTATATTGATATCTTAATGCTTCACAGCAGGAACAATTAGGTACTAATTAGCGATTGCAAATCTAGTCATCTCTCTGTCGGATGCAATTTTTAGTTATTTGAAGCTCTACTCTGGTTCTTGCCAGGGGTTGCAATATAGCCCGGCCATTATTATGGTCTAATGGCTGAACGCGGTTTCTGGGTCCTCTTTACAGGTGATCCTCATCCACATGGTGGCACTTTGTGTCATGGGGTGATTATAGCTTGTGTGATTCCTGGTGGGGTAGAAAGTCAGTTCAGTTCAGTTTCATAAGGCAATTTATAAGTTGGCCTTCACTCTCTCTCTCTCTCTCTCTCTCTCTGTCTCTCTGTCTCTGTCTCTCTCTCTTTCTCTCTCCCTCTCTCTCTCTCTCTCTCTCTGTGTGTTTCTCTCTCTTGTTGTATCCCACCAGGACATCACACAAGCGATAAACACCCGGTAACACAAAGTGCCACCCGAGGAGAGGTCCCAGAAACCCCTTTCACCCATTATGGCCTGGCTATATTCAGGGCCCCGGCAAAAGCCAGGGCTGGGCTTCAAATAACGAAAAATCACCTCCCACGTGTGGACGACTTGATATATTAACCAGCTATTTGCCTTCAGTATTATGTTTTTACCCTCGCCGCGGATCAGAAGGACTTGGGTTCGCTCCCTGGCAGAACCGGACTATTTTCAAAAATGACCTTGGCTCCCAGGTCGACCTAGCCTTGAGTGGGTACCGAGTGCAGTCCCGGAAAGTAAAGGCGGCTGACCACATCCCCTATCATGTGCTGATTGGTCTATAAAAATATAGGTCTAGCCATATATGCCCTCTAGGTCTAAAGGCGTGGAAAAGAGTCCTTTACCTAATTTTTAATTGTGTTTTTATTTTCCTCTGTGCAATCCTCCGTCCTTGGTGGACACACACTGTGAATAAAAAATGTCAAACACGTGAAAGGAAAAAAAAAAAAACATGCACAAATACAACAGATCATTTCAACTAGTCTTTATCAACGAACAAACCACCATACTAAGACATCAACCGAACAGGTCAGCATAGAATAGGAGGAAATATTAAGAGAACATATATCTTACCTTGTAGTAGACGTATTCGCTTTCATGGGTGACTTTGTCCACAGACGTCTGGACTGGTCGGGATGGATCGGGGTTCAAGAAGTAACACATTGTTGCGTTGTAGTTGGGGTTGCAGCAGCTCTCAGGGACCAACTTCTTTGGAATATCTGGGGAACGAAGATCATCAACGCTTTCACAAGAAGCCATCATTGCCACAGCAACAACTCTTGTGTACTATAGCATCTTCACTACCATTACCACAGCCGCTACTTATTTTTTACTGCTTCTGTCGATGTTTCCGGTATGATGTAATCAAACTACGCATCGGCCTCTCCAGTTGCTACTGCTAATGCTTTTATCGCTACTACTTTCTTATATGTTGTTGTTACTGCTGCTGCTGTTACTGCTACAAATGATACACTTCCAACTACTGCCACCATTACAGTAACCACCACTACCACTACTACTACCACTGCTGCTACCAAAACTATTAATACTAACGCTACTACTTCTACTACAACCACAAATACTACTACTTCCATCAACTCTAAGACTTCCTCTACTAATACGAATACCACTCACATTATTACTACTACCATCGTCACAACTAATACTACCACCACTCCCACTATTTTTTATTACTACTGGTGGTCTCCGTGGCTGAGTGGTCAGGCCGTTTTCCTCGCGCTCTGAAGGGCGTTGTTTTTTTTATAATTTTTTCACCACTGCGTCGTTCAATTCACAAGTTCATTTTTACGGAGATCTCTGGGTATCGTCGCCAGAGCTACGGAGTTCGCGCTCTGTGCAACACTCTCGGCTGGCGGCAAGTCGTTCGGCGGAGAGAGACCGAACCATCTGGGATAGAAACCGAGACAACGAAGTCAATCCTCTCGACTTTAATCTTTCTATTAATACTAGTATTACAGCTAGAAAAACTACTACTGTCTGTTTTGTGATGTATTTTCTACTAATACTTTTGTCACTACTCATGCTGCTACTACTACTACTACTACTACTACTACTACTACTACTACTACTACTACTACTACTACTACTACTACTACTACTACTACTACTACTACTACTACTACTTTTACTACTAATACTACTACTACTGCTGCTGCTACTACTACTACTACTACTACTACTACTACTACTACTACTACTTTTACTACTAATACTACTACTGCTGCTACTACTACTACTACTACTGCTGCTGCTACTACTACTACTACTACTACTACTACTACTACTACTACTACTACTACTACTACTACTACTTTTACTACTAATACTACTACTACTGCTGCTACTACTACTACTACTACTGCTACTACTACTACTACTACTACTACTACTACTACTACTACTACTACTACTACTACTACTGCTGCTGCTGCTGCTGCTGCTGCTACTACTACTACTACTACTACTACTACTACTACTACTACTACTACTTCTACTACTACTACTACTACTACTGTCTGTTTTGTGATGTATTTTCTACTAATACTTTTGTCACTACTCATGCTACTACTACTACTACTACTACTACTACTACTACTACTACTACTACTACTACTACTACTACTACTACTACTACTACTACTACTACTACTACTACTACTACTTTTACTACTAATACTACTACTACTGCTACGCTACTACTACTACTACTACTACTACTACTACTACTACTACTACTACTACTGCTGCTGCTGCTGCTGCTGCTGCTGCTGCTGCTGCTGCTACTACTACTACTACTACTACTACTACTACTACTACTACTTCTACTACTACTACTACTTTCTGTTTTCTGATGTATCTTCTACTAATACTTTTGCCACTACTCATACTACTACTACTGCTGCTGCTGCTACTACTATGTTACCACTGCTGCTACTGCTGCTGATGCAGCTGCTGCCACTACTGCTGCTGCTGCCTTGGCTGCTGTTACCACCACTTCTACTGTTACTACTACCAATCCTGTTACCACCAGAACTGTTACTACAACTACCTGTACTACCAAGACTACTTGCACTATTATTACAATAACAAACTGTACATTCACTCAGACAAAATTAAAACTTATACCAATGATACACTGTAACTACTACTATCATTGCTCATCAATAAGTGCCTTGCCGCTTGGCGTGGGTGATCATGCCTCTCCAGAATCCGCCATGTACAAGTGTATCCGTTCGTGTGCTGACGCCTCATCTTGCCACGAATAAAGGCTGTCAAGAATCTTCTCCTGCTGTTTTCCTTTGTCTCTCTTTTCACCGATCTTTCCAGTGGTCACAGCATGTTCCAGCTTCCCACTTCTCGTAACACAGCGAAAGAATGATGACTGTCGCTTTCTGATGTTTGTGATAAGTTGTCTTCGAGCAGTCGCCACTTTCAAAACATCTGGGTTGCTCTACTTTTCTGTTCACGTAATTCTACCATCACTATTACATCCTATCATACTAAAGCTAAGACGACAGGCATAACAATGACAGCAGCAGCAACAACAACACGAAAAATAAACAACAGCAGCAGAAATATCACAACGACTTCTGCCACCATAAGCACAACAATCACAGAACTAGGTAAACTCACTGTTTGTGGAATTGAACCATTTACTGCTCTGCCATAGGTACCAAGATTTCAAACTTCCAGGCGTCCTGCCCTTCACGCCGCAGCACATCAGCTGTAGAAGATTATCGTCCAAAATGGAACCCATTTTGAAATGCATGCATGTGCATATGATCAATAAAAGAACTTTGGTCTCTGGTAGTGAGCACACTTTGAATCTTTTCTTCAGAATATGGCGGCGTAGTAGGTAATGAACAGGCAGGCGGATTGGCTGGATCTGCACCACTGGGTGGTGAATTGATACATGACATAGCAGATGTGGTCAAGGCCCTTTGGGAACAAGCATTGAAATCAGTAGAGAAACAAGATTATTGTGGCCTGGAGAGAATGAGGCACCTGGGTGTAACCAGAGGGTCTGGCCGGCTTACTACACTCAGAGGAAAGGCAAGACGGACATTTAAACATATTGTGACCGGTACCATCTGTATTGGAACTCTGCGCTGGCTGCTGAGGATGAGGACGGAGCACGCATGGTCATGCCTGGAGTGCTGAGATGTCAATTCTTGACTTAACTTAACTGAAAAGAGCACTGTTCAACAAAATAACCTTTCCAAAGTTATGGTAGCAATGTCAAAAATGGGCACTATCTTCATAATACAGTTGGAAAAAAGTCACGGCAGACATGAAATGATTACGTGCTATGTTATGTGTAACAAGTAAATAACGATTTAGAAATGATGATATCGGAAGGACAGTCGGCACAGAACCAAAATTAAACTTTTTTTTCGGCAGACAAAGGATTTAAATGTTTGGCCGTGTAACAAGATTGACACCAGGCAGGGCACAGTGAGACATATATACGCAGCCATTTTGTTTTAATGAAACAGAGATACGAAAACATTTCATTTTAAAGGAACAAACATATGTTCAGTGAGACATACATACGCAGGCATTTTGTGTAAGTAAAGTAAAGATCCCTTTAGACGCCCTTAGGCGCATCGGGCATATGGGAAGAGTACCCATATTTTTACAGACCATTCGGCACTCGGTGGGTAATGTGGTCAGCATTACGCCGGCCGTCTTTACTTTCCCAGGACAGCCATCCTGGTACACATTTGAGGCTGGGTCGACCTGCGACGCCCTATACTACGATACAAATCCACGAGCCTACGCAGGTTTCGATCGCGGTACGTTGGATTACGAGTCAGACTCGCAACGCCTTAGCCACAGACGCCGCCCATTTTGTGTATAGGCACAGACATATGAGAAGTGAAACAAATATACGTAGATATTTCTGCTTGCGGTCACAGACCGTGATACATGTATACTCAGGGATTTCTGTTTATAGACACAGACATGTGAATAGTAAGACATACATACGCAGACATTTATATTTAAAGGCACAGACACACGTATACTGAATCACGCATACCCAGACACGTCTATTTAAAGACACAAGCATATGTATAAGGAGACACACATATGAAGATATTTATATTTATGAAGACACACATATTATAATGAGACTATATGCTCAGACATTTCTGTACATACACGCAGCCATATGTATAGTGAGACATTTATCTCAGAAATCTATGCATACTGACACATACATATGTATAGTAAGATATATACATTTCTGTATATGGACACATGTATACTATAGTGAGACATACATACGCAGACATATCCGTATATAGAGACAGATATACGCAGACATAACTGTATATAGAGACAAATATACGCAGACATATCTACATATAGAGACAGATATACGCAGACATATCTGTATATAGAGACAGATATACGCAGGCATGTCTGTATATAGAGACAGAATTACGCAGACATATCTCATATAAAGAAAGATATACGCAGACATATCTGTATATAGAGACTGATATACGCAGACATCTGTATACAGAGACATTTTTTACGCAGACATATCTGTATATAGAGACAGATATACGCAGACATATCTGTATAGACATATATACGCAGGCATATCTGTATGCAGAAAAGCAGACAGGAAGACAGAAAGGGAGACAGACAGAGACTGGCTCTCACTTTTCTCTGCAGGTCGTCCCAGACATTGGTCACGTCATTATTGTCGTTGTTGTTGTCGATGTCCACTCCGTAGCGGTTGACAAGGGTCGACTCCATCTCCATGGCGATCTTCTCTTGGACCTGCGGGTGTGCAGCGGTAGGATGGGCGAATGGATAAATTAATGCGTGAGTGGGTTAGCTTCTGGGTGGGTGAGTGATCAAGCGGATCAGTGAGTGACTGAATGAGCGAGTGAGTGAGTGAGTGAGTGAGTGAGTGTGTGAGTGAGTGAGTGAGTGAGTGAGTGAGTGAGTGAGTGAGTGAGTGACTGAGTGATTGAGTGAGTGAGTGAGTGAGTGAGTGAGTGAGTGAGTGAGTGAGTGAGTGAGTGAGTAAGTGAGTAAGTGAGTGAGTGAGTGAGTGAGTAAGTGAGTGAGTGAGTAAGTGAGTGAGTGAGTGAGTGAGTGAGTGAGTGAGTGAGTGAGTGAGTGAGTGAGTGAGTGAGTGAGTGAGTGAGTGAGTGAGTGAGTGAGTGAGTGAGTGAGTGAGTGAGTGAGTGAGTGAGTGAGTGAGTGAGTGAGTGAGTGAGTGAGTGAGTGAGTGAGTGAGTAAGTGAGTGAGTGGACAGTCAAATGAAGGAATTCTAAAAAAAAATGAAAAAAAGCATGAGTGAATAATTACGTGAATAAAGAGAAAATGAATGAATGAATGAATGAATGAATGAATGAATGAATGAATGAATTCGCCTGGATGAATAAATATAGAAATAAATATCACATACACACACACACACACACTCACACATTTGATATGTCTGTACTCTTCCCCGGCGGCATTTACATGCCGACTATCGAAACCCAAGCAAAGAGGATATTTCGAAAACATAATCCTTGGAAATAGAACCTGTAGGTCGAGGTCTGTGATGCACATTTACAAACATATCAACCACCAAGTATTTATTATACAAATAAAAAAAATGTAGACCAGAGGGCTTCACAGTAAAACAAGCACCAAGGAAACCTAAACGTTGCGGCTATAGAACCCTCATCAGCTCATACATAAATCAAACAAAACCAAATACACAAAAATAAAGTATCTGAAGAATCTATAAATACATATATGAATTTATGCATGTAAATATATATATGTATGTATATATATATTTATATTTATATATATATATACACACACACACATATATGACTGTGGAGTCCAAAAATAATAATACACAATCAACTTCAATCATTCTTACTCCCCGTATTATTTCTGAGACTCCGTTTTGGAGAACAAATAATTGACCCATTGCCGCACTCCCTCCAACAAATATGTCATAGGAGGCATATGGTTAGAGGCGTTTCCTTTAGAGTTGGAGGTGGGGGGGGGGGTGGGGGGGGGGGGGGGGGGGGGGGGGGGGGTTGAACCAGCAGGGGAGGAACCAGCAGTCTGCATAAAAATAAGCCAGATCTATATAAACGGATGTGCACTTAAAACTCAAGTTCTTTATCAAAACTAAAGTCCAGGAGTAGACGAACAAACCAGAACTTCCTGCCGAAGTTTACAGCCCATGAACGTTAAGACGAAGAAAAAGAATCCATCCTCACGATTGTTCAAAATATCTAACTATGATGTGACTGAACACTCTTTTTTCCCCAAATATTAATTAAAAAAAAAAAAACATGCTGTTTCCACAAAAATGTTGGCTATAGTGTAGGAGAAATTACATGGTAAGATCTCGAGAGTGAGTGGCGTACAGGCTCGGCGCATGATGATGATGATGCTGATAATGAAGATGATGATAATGATGATGATGATGATGATGATGATGATGATGACGACGAACTGAACTCGTACATTTCAGATACAAAGCATACAGCCAAACTAATTCGCCATGAAAGCATCGATAATGATGATGAGGATGATGATGATGTTGATTATGAAGATGATGATAATGATGATGATGATGATGATGACGATGAACTGAACTCGTACATTTCAGATACGAGGCATACAGCCAAACTAATTCGCCATGAAAACATCGTTTTGAGGCATTGCAGAAGATGGCGTGTACTTACGATATCTTTGTAGGCGTATCCTACTGAAGCAGCCACCACGAACAGAATCAGCAACAGCAGCGTGACCACAAAGTACTGCAAATACACAGCAAAACATTATGTTACTTTATATTATCTTATGTTATGTTGTGCTGTGTTATGTTATCATGATGTTGTCACTTGCCATTGGGTATCTCCGAAGATGGCTATTCTTTCTATACAGCGGCCACCTAAAAGAGGTTTTGTTCGTTTGGACATCCAATTTATGGCCTGGCATATTTCGCTGTATCTAGTTAGGGGCATACTCCGGTAACAATTGATTAAAATGAAGGAAATAAATAAATCCCTTGAACTAAAACACAAAATCAACTACAATTAAACAATGTCTATTTCACCAGGGCAAACGCAGGGTGACGAGAATGTCCTTTTATCTGCACAATTCTGGATTAAACAGGTTTATAGCGATCG
>CAJHNH020002276.1:204393-206893 GCA_905116865.2 Candidula unifasciata | reverse complement strand
GAGGGCCATTCGGGAGCGAGTGAACAGTGCGGAGGTGCAGATAGATCATTACGGTCTGAGGAGAATGGCGCTGCGAGGAGTTACCAGGGGATGTGGTTGATGCTCAACACTCAAGGGAACGTCGAGACGGATGTACAATCATACAGCTTCTGGAACGAGAAATGTTCGTTTGCTGCTGACGATGGAGATTGGGCGCTTATGGGAGTGTCCTGAGTGCTTTGATGTTGATTCCTAATTTAACATTCAATATTCAAGGGTCAAGGGCGTAAAAAAGTGTAATTTACATTCATGTCAAAACATCCACACTGAACAGAAATAAATACACACCAAGGCAAACACCCCTTCTCCCCACCCCTACCTTCTCCACACACACACACGCGCGCGCGCGCATGTACACACACGAGGGCCGCACACACACATATCACATCCATGACGCCCCAAACGAAAGCAAACAAACACACCTATCCATATATTTAAATTAACATTCACCAGCCATAAAACCTTTGTATTTAAAGTCGTAAAAAGTCGCAATGACTCAACCCCCATTCTACATTTACCGATTAGCTGAATGACTCCAACACGGTTCGTATATTTTTTTACGTTTGATCATAACTTACTGGTGCGTATAGTTTCAGTTTTCACAGACGTAAGTATACCAAGATTTAAAAACCTGACACTTGACACCCATCAAGTTTCATTTTTTTTATTTATGATGGAAAAAAAGGAGGATAAATTCTAATGCTGAATGGGCATAATTGCATTGATATCATTGAAAATCTATGGGGAAAATGATTCTAAAAGATATAGTTTCGAATTTCGTGTTCGTGGCTTAGGCGTTACGAACGCGCTTCGTAATTCCCGGGTGCTGTGTTCGATACCAGCTGCGGACGATTTTTCTTACTTTGGTTTCGTCAGTGGTACTTAGAGCTGACCGTTCAGGTAGCAATGGCAAACTACTGAATGTAAAATATGCCTAGAAAAATAAACCACAAAATCAAAAAAATGCTGGCATTGGTTCTGCAACGTCCTGTAAAGGATACGCGACTGTCTAGTTCAGAATGCTTTTACCTTTACGACACATGGAAATATCATCAAGGTTAAGACAACATCCAAGGAAAATGATGGTTTAGATTTTAGAAGATTGCGGAAAAGGCCAGGTCATCAGGTTGCTAACTGCAATACACAACACCAGTGATTTGTTTACTGACATTAACTATGTTTATCGCGAGGACTTTATTTGCAAGAGAGAAAAAAATAACGGTGCAAGTACTTGTCACAAAGTTTCAAAGATAGTTAGTTAGTTAGTTAGTTAGTTAGTTAGTTAGTTGGGTTATCGTCATTGCACTCCGGACATGTCCATAGGTGCTCAGATCCTCCCCTCAGTATGAACTCCAACGTCCGATGGCTAATAGTACCAGTTCTATGTTGATTAACAAGTCTTCTGACGTGTCCGGTGTGCGTCTCGTTTTTTGCTGTGCCGATCTTAATTCCCAAGTCTGCCATTCTGGCGAGTGATGTGGATTCACTGCCACCAAAGTCCTCTATCCTTCCCATTTCTCTGAGGGCATTGATAATATCAGCATGATCCATAGGCCGACCGTCGGTAGTGATAGCAGATCCAGCCAACCTGTCAGCTCTTTCATTTCCATCGACGCCTGCGTGTCCCGGAACAAAAATAAAGGTGACTCCACGCACAGTGGACTTCTGTAATGATTCAAGCCTTGTCTTCGCACTGAACCTGCCTGAACCCTCCGGATCATACTCATTGAATAGTTTCAAAGAATGTGCCGGTACTACCGAAAACAAGTACCTATTACAACACTGTCAACCAATTCTGATACCGATTATCTTCCATGTCATGATTTCACACTGTTCAACATTTTCTCTCTTAATTCTTAATCTCCCACTGCCTTTTTTCCACTCCAACTTTCCAACAGTCACGAAGTACTGCAGTTGTCTCCCCCTCGCGACACGACCAGATAATACGACTGTCTACTCCTGATGTAGGCAGTACGTTCTCCGTTCGTTGTTTTGCTCGGAAGAATAAAATATGTCACGTTCAAAAAGCATTTCGAAGAGGGAGCTTTAGGTTATAATTGTGACAAGGTTATGTGTACCGTATAAAATGGCTTAGCATCGCACGCCACCAAGTAGCCCCGAGAGGACTCGGGTAGTGTTGATGCGACCAAGGAAGACAAAGCTAAATACTGCCCCAAACGGCTTCGAAATTGTTTGGTTTGTTTGTTAGATGTCCAGGATTCACAAACATATGTTAAAACTTATTTAGCATAAGATAATTATTGTTTAAACTTAGAGCACAGTATAACATTCCTCTACAGATGAAAAGATGCAAACAAACAGCAAACGTATAATTAATATTACCAGAGACAGCTGTTAAATTTCAAGAGAAATAAAATCAGTGAGATAAGTTGTATATCAATAATTTTAATTTATCATATGCAATAAGTCTCTAAAATTATTTCTTATTCTCGTCATGCCT
>CAJHNH020002276.1:181095-204376 GCA_905116865.2 Candidula unifasciata | reverse complement strand
ACATACATAAACATACATTACATACATCATCATACTAATACTCATAATACATACAACTACATACATACCTACATACTACATCATACCTACATACATACAATACATACATACCTACATCATACAGACATACCTCATACATACATACATACATACAATACGTCATGCTACAACATACATACATACATACAATAAATACTATCCTACTACATACATACTACTACATACCTACATACATACATACATAAATACATACCATACATAATACATACATACATACATAAATACATATCTACATACATACATACATACATACATACATATCATACATACATACATACGATACATCATACATACTACATACATACTACATACATACGCTACATACATACATACATACATACATACATACATCTTACCATACATACTTACATACATCATACACATACATACATACTACATACATACATACATACATACATACATACATACATACATACATACCCCGTACATAACATACCTACATACATACATACATACATACATACATTACATACATACATACATACCCATACATACATACATAATGGAGAGAATCATATACAAGAAGTCTCTTTCAAATAACGTTAGAAAGAGAGGACTAAAATGTCTAGCACAAATAAGAAACGGGAATTGGAATCAGAGAGTACGATAAAGACAAAGAAGAACAGAAAGACGAAAGTTAGGATGGATGCGGAATTCATGGAGATGGAGAGGGCGTGGTTGTCGAGAAAAGAGCAAAAGAGGCGCGCTCCACGCAACAAACATAATGGGGAGCACGACCGTCAACGGCGTTGAAATGTTCAGGGGCGGGCAATAACTGAGCAATAGTAATAGTTGGAAGTCGTTGTGGTGAACCGACTAGACGCTAGCTAATGGATTGTAAGGTAATGGGTTTGAGTCCTGTCGGTACCGAACCTTTTTCTTTAAAAAAAAACGTTGGCTCCCAGGTCGACCCAGCTCTCAATGGGTACCTGGTGGAGTCCTGAGAAGTAAAGGCGCCCGGCCTGATGCTGACTAAATCACATACCAAGTGCTTATTGGTTTATAAAATATAGGTCTAGCACGATACTCCTGAAGGCGTTGGAAGTTGTCCTTTACTTCCCTTAATAGCAATAGTTATAATAATAATTAATAATGTGGAATGATTTCACAAATGAATATAATGTTTGAAATAACGTGAGATATATGAATAAATGCTTATAAAGATGGCATTTATACTTAGTGGGAGGGGACGGGAAGAGGGTGTGACGCATGTGGACCACACCTTATCCCTATATTGTCGGGTAGGGGGCGGGGGGAGGGGAGAGGTGCCTGATCCATCCACATTCCGGTCCAGTGGGAATTGTGGGTGGCGGATGTGAACAAATCCCCACCCCTAAATTGTAGGGAGGGGGAGAGAGATGCCTGTCGGTAGCAAACTTTTTTCTTTAAAAAAAAAAAACGTTAGCTCCAGTCACATTCCGGTCCATATGGAAGAAGCACAAACAAATGGACGAAGGAGAAAAGCAGTGGAAATAAAAGTAAAGGTAAAAGTGAGAGGATCGAATTCATTGCACCGGGTTTTATTTCATATGGCCCAGTCTCTCTGCGCAGAACAGCTAGCTGCCTGACGAGAGCGTCACCCAAAGCACCACCTCCGTAGCTCCAGCGATGATCCCCAGGGTCTTCTCGAAAATTTTACTAGTTAACCGAACGGCGCCACCGTGAAAGAAATATTCGAAGGTTTGAAAAGTAATGGAGAATAAAGAAATAAAGAAGAAGAAATCAAAAAATGAGTGATAGAAATCTAGCAGTAGAAGACAATATAATACGAAGACATACTTTACATACCCTAAATCTTGTGAATTTGAAAACACAGCGAAAAACAATATTCCTTGTAATAAACTCTGTACAGGACCGCAGATCGCTCACAGGCCGAGCTTTCCCTCTCTAGTAAATGTTAAAAGTTAAGCACAAACCTGTTTCACCAGACATGTACATTTTCTTCTTCGGGTGGGGACCTATACACTTGGCTTTAGAGGCTCTCATGCCTACAGAATCATTCATGCGTAAGCAATGCTATTCAGCTTTAGAAATCTTTGTTTAACCGTGGGCCCAAAACATGAAATTAGCCAAACCTTCGCCGACGTCTTCCCCTTTAAGGACACTTGTTCCCGCGGCCAGGCGGTGTCGTCACAAGGGGGCGACAAGTTCGATTCCTAGTATAGTAATTAACGCTTTCTATTTTTTATGCTGTCTGTTTTATCCCCTCCTATCTTCACTTCACTCTGCATCAATCAATACATATTAATTTGTCACCCTGTTTTTACTTGGCTATGGCAAATATAACACACAATGTAGACTCGAAGGCTCAACTGAGGGAATGGAGAAAACGCACACAAACACAACCAAACGTTTCGACCAAAGTCTTTGTCAAGGGAATACTAAATACAGCACAAACTGTGACTGCCTGTAGAACTCAACGGACAAGCCAACGGAGCAATTATAAAAAACAAGGCTTACCAGGCCAGTAAGGCGTTTATCTTCTTCTTCTTCTTCTTCTTCTTCTTCTTCTTCTTCTTCTTCTTCTTCTTCTTCTTCTTCTTCTTCTTCTTCTTCTTCTTCTTCTTCTTCTTCTTCTTCTTCTTCTTCTTCTTCTTCTTCTTCTTGTTCTTCTTCTTCTTGTTCTTCTTGTTCTTGTTCTTCTTCTGCTTCTTCTTCTTCTTCTTCTTCTTCTTCTTCTTCTTCTTCTTCTTCTTCTTCTTCTTCTTCTTCTTCTTCTTCTTCTTCTTCTTCTTCTTCTTCTTCTTCTTCTTCTTCTTCTTCTTCTTCTTCTTCTTCTTCTTCTTCTTCTTCTTCTTCTGCTGCTTCTGCTTCTGCTTCTTTCTTTTCTTCTTCTTCTTCTTTTTTTCTTTTCTTCTTATTTTTCTTTCTTCTTCTTCTTCTTCTTCTTCTTCTTCTTCTTCTTCTTCTTCTTCTTCTTCTTCTTCTTCTTCTTCTTCTTCTTCTTCTTCTTCTTCTTCTTCTTCTTCTTCTTCTTCTTCTTCTTCTTCTTCTTCTTCTTCTTCTTCTTCTTCTTCTTCTTCTTCTTCTTCTTCTTCTTCTTCTTCTTCTTCTTCTTCTTCTTCTTCTTCTCCTTCTTCTTCTTCTTCTTCTTCTTCTTCTTCTTCTTCTTCTTTTTCCGGAGTGGACTAAAGAAACACAACAGGGAGAATAGCTAAATACAGTCGCTGACACCCTGGGGATCCGCTGCACCTGACTCCATCTCCAGTCATTGTTCTTATTGTTGTTGTAACTTTGTGGTTTGTATATGATATGTTAAAAATCAAGTGAGACCCCTACACATCCCCTGCCATTTTCCAATGTCTACTTAGGCGTCGATCCGAACGCCAAAATTAATTTCTTATTCTTCTTCTTCTTTGTTCACCGGCTGTAAGCTCCGGTGGAAAGTCCAGGTTGTTTGTTTGTCCATCTGGACTGACTTTTTGCCAGGGCCTTCATTTCGCGAGTTCATCAGTTTCACTGGCTTTGTGCCCGTCTCTCTAGCGTAGTTGGCTAAACCGGATTGCGCGGTAGGCGGGTGACGCACCCCTTGTGGCCCGGGTTCACTCCCGGGGGTAGGCAGGAAAGCCATATTTCACCCAGATTTACGGTATTTAAAATGGAATCAAGACCCAAAGGTTGCGATATCCATAATACCGAACAGAGGGTAAACAACTCATGGCTTCTGGATACTCAAACAAACAAAACACTGGCTTTGTGTGCAGTTGGTTGTGTCCCTTGCCGCTCTTGCAGATGTACACCGACTTTGAAGGTAACACCCAATTAGTCGACTCGCAAGATACGCTCGTTGGGGAGGCAATGATTCTATTCTTGTTTTCCCCCACAATGGGGCCTCGGGACAAACACGGGAAAGGTTAGTTACAAATGTAGTCTCCTTGTAGCAGACTCGAATCCAAGATCTTCAACACATCACACAAGCGTCTTGTAATCTCACTACCACAAACCCCATAATAGCTTCATTTATTGCCATATCGTAAGTTCATCGCCACACTTTGGGAAGACAATAAGGCATGTAAGAATGAAAGAAAAGAATGAATAAATGGGTGAATGAATGACTATTGCATTGATTGATATTAACTGTCACAATAATGTTTATTTCCTTCCATACTACATCTAACAAATGCGGACAAAAAAGTCTACCGAAAACGAATGATTTCGACTGAAAGGTGCAGATATCGCAGTCCAACTGAAACTACACAGTCAGTCAAGTGCTCTTTTAAGAACGAACACAAATGACGAAGGACTTAATCTCATCTATGAACTCCAGTTTTATTGTGGTACACATGTTAGTATTTTATGTGGGTCTAGAAATCCTGAAAGTGTAACTTGTTTCCTTTCGCGATTCAAGCACAACATATGTCACCTAAACCTGACTCGTAGGTGTATTACTATTTAGTTAGGCATTAAAATTATTTAATTTGTGTGCGTTTCCCTGTCTTTCCCCTGTCCCCTCCCTCCATTATAATAATGAACATCCAAATGCGTGCTTGAAGCCTCCGTGGTGTAGCGGCTAAAAGCTCTCGTGCGAACGGAAGGCCGTGGATTCAGCTTCGGACGGAACCATACATTTTTTTCAATGACTGCTGCTCCAGGTCGACCTAACCTTAAATACATGCCAGAGGAAGTGGTGGGAAGTAAAGGTTGACTGCATCACCCACCAAGAGTGATTGGTCTATAAAATAAAGTTCTAGCCCTGTATGCCTAATAGGCCTGCAGTTGTGGAAAAGGGTACTTTACTTTTTTAAATGAGTGTTGCGGGGACACAAATGACAAGCTAAGATAAACAGTACAGTAGCGTGTATGTAAGACATGGGTGCTGGAATATGTGGGGTTAAGTTCTACGAGCTCCCTCCGCAACATGGTCCTGTTCCTTTTTTTCTAAATATATAAAGAAGTAAAGCTACCCCACCATATCATGTATCGGAGTCTCCGTGGCGTCGCGGTTAGGCGCTCGTCTGGGGATCCGAAGGCCGTGGGTTCCCTCCCTGGCGGAGCTGAATTATGTTTCAACAATGACCATGGTTCCCAAGTTGACCCAGCCTTGAGTGGGTACCAGGTGCACTCCTAAGAAGTAAAGGCGATCGGCGGGATGCTGACCACATCACCCAACTTGTGCTATTGGTCTATAAAATATAATACTAGTCCTTTACACCCAATAAAAGGCGTCGAATAGAGTCCTTTTCTTTTACAATAGCACTTATAGAAGTTTTCTTATGAAGTTTTGTAATTCATTTATTATCATATTTCAACCATATTTCATGCTGCTTAGTACACTATTATTATTTTTAAACACTAAAATAAAGCTAACGCTTTTTATTTTCCCAACCAGCTCCTACGATTGCTTGAAAGAATCTAATGAAAAGTAGATCTATATTTACAACAATAAAAAAGAGACAAATACTGTTCTTTGGTAACATAATGAGAAGAGAGGCATTGGAGAACAATGTAACAACTGGAAAGATCAGTGGGAAAAGGGGGTAGAGGCAGACCAAGAGAGATGATGCTGGATGGGCTGAAACGTTGGCATGGAGAGATATCATCAAGGAGGGATATCATCAAGAGAGCTGTTCCAGGCAACCAGGGGTCGTGATCTGTGGAGACGCATGAGCGCCTACGACAGTCGACAGGGCACATGATGATGATGATCCAGCTGTTAATTTGTTTGGGGTGGCGGTATGAACAGTGCTTATAATTCCTGTTTTGGAGGCCCTGTGCCCGCGCGCGCGCATTTACACGCACGCACACACACACACACAAACATCTAAACAGATACACACACGACTGCACTTTATAAGTCATACAAAAACACACGCAAAAATTGGGAAGCTTGGCTAAAGAAAACATCTCAGACAACAAGCCAAAGTTCGATACATTTTCATTTCAATTCTTTTTCCATTAGGAACTGTAACAATTTCTTTTTACGAAACACGTCGTTGTTTTTAATTTCCGTCATTGAAAAGATAAGTTACGTATTCTTCACTGGTTTTCTTAGAATCAGCTCAGTACATTCGTGGGTTGTTTGTGTTTCTGCTTTCCTTTAGCAATATCAATTTACCGTGAGATCGTTTTATTTTTTAAAATGTTGAATCAATGTCAGCTGTTTTATTTATTGTTAGATACGTTTGTCGAAACATTCATGTGTGGCTTGTTTGTCATTCCTAGCAGAGTAGTAGTAGTAGTAGTAGTAGTAGTAGTAGTAGTAGTAGTAGTAGTAGTAGTAGTAGTATTAGTAGTAGTAGTAGTAGTAGTTGTAGTAGTGATGATAGTTATGGAGGTAGTTCAAGTAGTCATATAGTTCAAGGTCATGTAGTAGTAGTCGTAGTAGTAGTATTAGTAATAGTAGTAGTTCAAATAGTACTAGTTGAAGTAGTAGAAGAAGTAGTAGTAGTAGTTGTTGTTGTAGCAGTAGTAGTTGTTGTTGTTGTGTTGTAGCAGTTGAAGCAATAGTTACTGTTATTGTTCTTGCTACTGTGGTAGTAGTAGTAGTAGTAGTAGTAGTAGTAGTAGTAGTAGTAGTAGTAGTAGTAGTAGTAGTAGTAGTAGTAGTAGTAGTAGTAGTAGTAGTAGTAGTAGTAGTAGTAGTAGTAGTAGTAGCTGCACCAGCAGCAGCAGCAGCAGCAGCAGGGGCAACAGAGTTAGTAGCAGCATTGGTAGCTGCACTATTGATAACAAAAGTATTTGTTGCTACAATAGTAATAACAGTAGTAGAAACAGCTTCATCGGCTGTCGCAGCAACAGCATTGATAGCGGTCGTGGTGGTAGTAATAGTAGTAGTAGTAGTAGTAGTAGTAGTAGTAGTAGTAGTAGTAGTAGTAGTAGTAGTAGTAGTAGTAGTAGTAGTAGTAGTAGTAGTAGTAGTAGTAGTAGTAGTAAGCAGCAGAAGATGTTGTAGTTGTCCGAGGCCGTTTAGTAGTTGTAGCATTAGTAGTCGCAATATTCTGTAGAGTAGTGTTCCTTGTAGTAGTAGTCAAAAGACAATATGGACGGTGATAATAGTAGTAACAGTAGCAGCAATAGTAGTGGCAGCAGCAGTAGCAATAGTAGCAGTAGTAGCAGCTGCAGCAGTTGTATTTACACAATAATAAATTATGTACACAACAAAACGCAACAACAATCAAATAGCGTTTACGACATAATACGTGACACAGTCTCGCATGTATATGTACAGTAGTATTATGTTGCACATTGCGAAAATAATGAGAGGCATATAAACATTTTGAAAATATCGTTTACTAAAGACAGCAATGAAATTTTAAATGAAGTGATGGAATTTGCAACGTTTAACACGGCTCGATTCCCGTGGGTTAGAAACAAGACAGCGTGGCCATGAGAATGGTACGAGAGTCCCATCGTGGACCACACCAGGCAATATTTCTATTGTTAGCAGCCAACAGCGGGGTCTCTGTGGCAACGCGGTCAAGCCGTTTGCCTCGGCCTCGTAAAGGATCCTTGGAGTTAGTCGTTGGAGCTACGGTGTTCGTGCTCTGTGCGGGCTTTCGGCAGGCGGCCGAGTCATGTCAAGTAAAACCGGGTGCAATGATCCTCTCGACTGTAACCTTTTTATCTTTTAGCAGCCATTTTTCACAGTGGAGGCATCATTATTTGTTTCGTAGGGATAATTTTAGTTATTAAAATCTGTTCTTTTCTGTTATTTCATCCTATATGGGAACTCTGAGATTTCGTAGGGAATGCCCGGGAAATAGAATTTCGGGGAAGTCGATTATTATAAGGTGGGTGGGATGGGGGGGGGGGGGGGTTAGTGTATGTCGGTGTTAATATCGCACCCTAACACCTCTGTACTACTGGACTTTCCCGGGGTTTTCCTACGAAATCTCAGAGCCCTGGAGATATAGTGAATAAAAATAAAAGATTTATGAAATTTACAGAAACACCGTTTAACTGTAACATTATATTCCGGCCCCTGAGACTGACTGACTGAATTTCTACCCTACCAGGACATCACACAAGCGATAAACACCCGATGACACAATGTGCCACCATGTGGATGACGATCACCGTGGAGAGGTCCCAGAAACCGCGTTCAGACAATTGGTCATATTTATGGCCTGCCTATATTGCGGCCCCTGGCAAAAGCCAGGGTGGGGCTTCAAATAACCAAAAAATTCTTCTTGAAAAGGACAAAACTGGATAATGTACATGTTTTGTAACCGTAGATAAGGCCCCTGAGAGTTACAAAGAATATGAAGTCCAGACCGGAAAGGACGATATATAGTGGTATCAAAATGGTCCTATTTATGTTTCCCGGCCCAACTACACACTGGCTGACATTTCATTCATACTTTCTCAGACTGTTTTAAGTCAGAGTGCTGTCATGTTGTCTTGCCTCTAGTTACATCAGCGCCAATGTCGAGTGTTTTATATTACCCGCGACACAGCTTTAAACCACCCCAGAACATCTAGAATTGGCCCTAAAACCATTGTAAAATAGTCAAGGGGAGGAAATCAATTAGGTAATGTCTCCGGTTGTGTTTAGTAATTACTTCCCTTTACATATTTAAAAATCTGTTTACGACAAAGTAGTTTTTGTGTGTGTGTTGATCACGACGTGATCATCAAAGAAGCAGAGGACGTATGCCTGCCTGTCTTCTCGGTGGTCTCGGGGTTGAAACTCGATCTCGAAAGCTGACCAAGACTCAAAATTCCTTCCGGAAACGGTACCCTCCATCATCGTTCCCATCCGGTCAGCTTGACGTTCAGCATGCGCATCTACCTCAGCTTTCGGAACCTGATGCGTTAATGTAGCGTTTCTCAAACCTTTTTCGCCGCGGTACAAAAACCCAAAAAAAATTCGCGGCACACCTACCGGCTGTTTGAGTACTTAGGAAAAGAAGAGATAGAGATAGAGATAGAGAGAGAGAGAGAGAGAGAGAGAGAGAGAGAGAGAGAGAGAGAGAGATAGAGAGAGATAGAGAGAGAGAGAGAGATAGAGATAGAGAGAGAGAGAGAGAGAGAGAGATAGAGATAGAGAGAGAGAGAGAGAGATAGAGATAGAGATAGAGATAGAGAGAGAGATAGAGAGAGAGAGAGAGAGAGAGAGAGATAGAGATAGAGATAGAGAGAGAGAGAGAGAGAGAGAGAGAGAGAGAGAGAGAGAGAGAGAGAAAACACAGTGCAAATGTAATGTTTAGATGTCTTTAAAGCGAAGAATGAAACAAGATGATTTTGTCATTATTTTCTTTATTTATATGGGAAGTTAAAGTAAATTAACCTTTAAATCAATTGAAGGCTGCTCCTGTATCTGTTTTTTAATGCCAGCGTACGTTGATAATTGCACTGCAGCCTTGCTAAAAGCGTTGTATTTTTTTTTATACACCTGCAAGCTGAACTCTTCTTGGCTTCCTTCATGGTATTTCTGTTTTAAACTGCTGTCTTCAATGATCTCAAGCAAATTAAAAAAAAAAAAGTTCTTGATTATTGCCGCGGCACTATGCATACTCTCGAGGCCCCCCCCCCCCCGGGGGCCGCGGCAGCCAGTTTGAAAACCTCTGCGTTAATAAGCCATATGTCCTTGGTGCTAAGATCATGTAGGATATCGTAGCTTTTGTTCTTCTTCGTTCATAATAATATTTCTGTAGCATTTCTGTATTTGATGCAATCTTTCTGTGTCAGCTGAGACGAGAAAGAAGATTCTTATAAACTGTATAATTCCTATCTTGGTATACGAAAGTTAATCATGGACAGTTGGTAAATTAGTGAAAACTTATTTCGAAGTTGCGGAGATGTGGTTTTATAAGCGAATGATGAGAATACTCTGCACAGATTTAAAAACAAAGCAGTGAAGACGTCTTGAAAGAAACTGACTCACGAAGAGAACTGATTCCCCACATTAGAAAGAGATAATCTCCATTCTTTGGTCATGTGATGAAAAGAGGAAATCAGGAGCACATCGGGATAATAGGAAAGTTGGAGGGGAGGAGAGGCAGAGGGAGAGCGAGAGTAAAGATGCTGGACAGTGTGACATTATGACATGGAGGATCATCTGTGTCATAGTTGACTAAAAGTTCACGAGACACAAGGCTGTGGATAGTCATGACAACCAGCGCAATACGACATGAACTTTAAGAAGAAGAAGAACAAATTTTTCTTCTTCTTCTCTTCCACCTTGTACCTCATCGAAGTGTCGGGGGGAGATGTAATGTTCGTTGATGAGCTCTGTCAAGAGCACTATTAAGACTAATGGTTATTACCGTGAGGCTGTTCTTAATACCATCACTCCATATTTTCCGAGGTCTTCCACTCGCTCTATACCTGTAGTAACGTTTTAGTGTGGCTCGCTGTGGCAGATAGTACCAGGGCATTCTTGTTACGTGTCCAAACCACTTCATTTGCTGTTCTTTGAATACCTGTAAGACTGGCTTTATTCCTAGCATTCGTCTGATTTCATGATTTCGTATTCTATCTTTCCCTGAAACTCCTGCAGCTCTTCTAAGGCATTTCATCTCTGTTGTCACAATTTTACGTTCATTGAAGGAAGTAAGTGTCCACGTTTGGCACTGATAGCATAGAAGAAGAAGAATCATGTGTGTATTTCTCCTTAAAAATCTTAGTTTTTTTCCCTCTCCAATGATTTAGTAACAGTCCATGACTCACATCCGTAAGTTGCCAAGAGAAAGATGCCTGATGTCAAAATTCTTACTTTAACATACTCCCAGGTGATAAGACATACGTTCATTGTGCTTTTTGGCAACCGCATTGCTCAAGCGAGTCTAATTTAAGGACACAATCGAAAATAACACCAATGATGGATAAAAGAGGGACAAACGATGTAAACATTTTTTTTTTATTTTTATTAACCTGAAGAAACTCTTAGTTCGGAAGGCAAGCAAAAGGGCAAATGACAGATAACTCCTTCAACCTGCAAAGAAGTTAAAACTTGGGGAAGGGCAGAATTAGGACCCATTGATGCCTTATGTACTAAGCCTATTTTAGTGGGACCCAGCCCCCCCCCCCGCCCCACCCCTCTCCTTGCCTGTTTTGTTGTTGTTGCTTTCTATAGATAACCGTCTTCACAGCATTACCGGCCTCTGGGCAAACCAGTGTGATGGGGCCCCTACAATAACCACTCCCATAGATGTAATGCAAATGGTCGCTTGACGTACACAGATTAAAAAACTTACAGTAAGTAAGTTTTGTGTGTAGTGTGTGTGTGTGTGGGGGGGGGGGTATATATGTGTGTTTGTGTGTGACTTTCACCACTTAATATTTGAAAATTTATCTCCTACTTGTTATTAATTGATCATATTCTCAAATCTAATCTTATATAACATATCTGCTTCTAGTTAGTTGGTCGACAGACTATCCTCACTGCCCATCAAACTATTCAGTCCATAACTGCTCGGATCCCCTCCTTAGGAAATCATGTAGCGTGTAGCGGGTCATAAAATCAGTCCTGTGTTGGTTTCTTATTTTTCTTCGGCTTCCTGCGTAGGTTTCTTGTCTGGCCACACCCCTGTCAACATTTTGTTCTTGCAATCTGGTCTTGGTTGCGGATGCTATACTTAATAAATGTAAAATAACAAGCCTGTCTTGTTTCATTGTTGTTCTGAATTCAGCAATTAATTCAAGATACTGCTCGCTCAGAGGATTTTATCATTTACACAGTCGGTTCAGTGTCAAGAGGCAACACAAGTGTTTGGGGCTTTTCGGCAAAAGTTAATGGTCGACGTTTAGTCTAGGAGAGCAGAGCATATGATACCACAACATCCAGCTTAAGAATGGAGGTGGAGGCGGCCACTGCAGCTTTCCGCTGGTTAGAGAACACGACACGAGGAAAGGCAAGACAGACGTTTAATCAAAATGCTGTTGGCACCATTTGTACCGGAATTCTTCTCTACCTGCTGAGGATGGGGACAGAGCGCTTATGGGAATACCCCAAACGCTGTGATGTCGGTTCTTGAATCAAATCAAATCAAATTGTTGTTCTGATTGGATTTTCTTTAAAGGTATACTTCAGCTGGGAGACACAGTAGCGCTGGCGGCTAGACGCCCGCCTGCGGATCGGAAGGTCGTGGGTTTGTGTCCAGACGAAGCCGGATATCTTTTTCAAAAACGACCTTGACTCCCAGGTCCACCCAGCCTTGAGTGAGTACCAGGTGCAGTCCTGGGAAGTAAAGGCAGCCGATGTGATGCTGACCACATCCCCCCACCAAGCGCCAGTTGTTCTATAAAAAATATAGGTCTATCCCTTTATTCACAGTACGCATAAATTCCCGGAAAAGGGACCTTTTAAGTTATACTTCAAATAAACGCTAATCTCCGAAGCAACTGCAGATTGACGTGATGTCCCCTCCCTCCGGTGATGCCCCAAGCACATGCTTGATGTGCTTCATGGTTAATTCAGACCAGCCTGGTGTAACCTTCAGTCCTGCGTGGCTAAGGATCATGGTTCTGGGCGTTTCTCTTATAATCAATTCCTATAGGGACCAAATTTTTTGTAAGAGGAGAAAAACAAGAGGTAAAAAACAGGCAACTATTTACGTGTATACAAATATATACATTTATTCAGCATAAAAGAATATATCTGACAGTTAAACAATGATTTTTGTAGAATCTTGAATCGCTCAGTCTGTCAGTCTCTTGAGATGTCTCCATAAATGAGATGAAAATTAACCATTAATGTTCTTTCCTTCTACAATAGTGTTGCTTTCATTATTATTATTTACGTTGTCAGTTTAAAACAGTTTTTATTTTAAATCCTCCTACTTCAAAAAATTGAAAGTAAAAGGAATAAATAGTTAGATTTTGAAGACGCGATCGTCAATTATAGTCGGCTCTGTAGCTAAGTCGATGCGAACGCCTCGTAATGCCGGGGTGCCGGGTTCGATCCCAGCTGCGGGCCATGCGCCTTGCGTTGGTTTCGACTGTGGTATCAGGAGGCCGACCGTCCAGAGGGCAAGGACAAACTACTTGACGTAAATTTGCCTAGAGAAACCACACAACAGCTAGGGGCTGCTGGGGTTGGTTCTACAACGTCCTGTAAAGGATACGCAACTAACCATCGTCTATTATAAAAGTAGCTTATAGTGCGTTTCAAGTGTCGTGCCCTCACATTTTGACAGAAATCTTGACACTCTTGTACGAATCAATACACATGTTTGCATGTGACCTTATTTGTCTCATGTCATTCAGATTTTATAATTTACTATTGTCCAGGTGCTGCATTTTTATTAAAGCGGCGAATTTCTTTGATCTTTAACTACTAATTTAGGTACCTCTAGAAACAGAATATGGAGTAATTGACACATGCCTGGAAATTTTTAAAAAGCAGTGCACATTTGCAGCGAGGCGTGGTGATTATTTAATTAACAGATTCCGCACACAATGAAAAAACTGTGTTCATCTAACTCACGGAAAATTATTGCTGGGGATGGCTACCTGAGAGTGAAAGGTCTATAAAACGCGTGCAATCTGATGTTTTGAAAATTTCACAATTTTTAATTAACTGTAAGTATGCTGACTGATTGCTCTGAATCGGTGTCTGTGTTTTAATATACGGCAAATAAAGCCAGATGAAAACTATAGGTTTGTTTACAGTAAAAAAAAACTGTCAAGGACAAGAACAGGTTGTCTGCCAAAATACAAGAACTGGCACCAAACAGTTACTGAATTACAGATTTTTAAAGCTGGGCACAACTTTTGGAACGGATTATAATAGTTCAGACACAAAGGGTTATTATAACATTGTTTTTCAAAGATAAGAGAAAGAACACTATATTTTCTTTGGAGAGACAAGAAACTTTGGTTTTGGCTTTGCTACTGAAAGAACTAATAAATTGTTTCAGAAGTATAATGTTTCTGGTAAACTGTATAGTCAGAAAATGGTAAGCTGTTGGTTGCCACATAACTGGCGGTATTCCTTATGCAGTAACGCCTGCGCACATGGTGGTTTGTCATGACTGCGGTTTTCATTATCAATGAAATCAATCTGTAGGTGTTGGCGCCTCTGGCGACTGTCTAATGCATTTGATGTGTGAGGGAGCTGTTCGATTTTGCCTGGACTGATATCTAATTTTTTTTTTAAATTAAAAAAACAAATAAAGCAACGAATGTCAGCATTAAAGAGAAAGTTGGAATAAGACCATTTCTGGATTATAATGACAGTCAAAGAATGAAATGATTCAGCCAACTAGTGAGAATGCAGCCGGGGGAAAAAAACATGTGCATATAAGGCTTTTTTACATCAGAACACTCGGGAGGAAGGCGAGAGGAAGACCAAGAAATAGATGGATAAATGGTGTAGCTAAAACCTGCAAAAAGATGAAAAAATCCATCACTCCAATCACCGAGAAGCGTAAAACAAATATATAAAACCACAACACTGGGCTACAACCTGGTATTAGTGAGACGACAAAGCCACAACACTGGGCAAAACCTGATAACAATGAGACGAGAAAAGAAAAAGAAGAAGAAAGGACCTTTTTCCACCTATATTTTATGGACAAATCAATACTCGGTGGGTCATGTGGCCAACATCACGATCACCGCCTTTACTTCCCCGGTTTATAGCTTTACCTCTACTTCCAATGACTGTACCTGGTACCCGAATGCTAAGTTGACCTGGCAGCCAAAATTATTTTGTGAAAAAAAAGTATGGCTCCGATCGAAAACGAACCTACGACTTTCGAATCCACACGTGAGCGCATAGCTACTAAACCAATGCGACGTCTGAGAGCCAAACAGCCTAAGATTACCAGAAAAGCTAATGTGCTGAAATATTTCCCTTGTCTTTTGTTTATTGCTGTCACCAGAACTCCGCTTGCTTCCAGTCTCCACAGGACTGTAGGTAGTTAAACCCCACCAGGACATCACACAAGCGATAAACACCCGGTGACACAAAGTGCCATCATGCGGATGAGGATCACCCGTGGAAAGGTCCCAGGAACCCCTTTCAGCCGTTAGGCCAAATCTAAGGCCCAGGCCATATTTATGGCCCGGCTACATTCAGGGACCCCGGCAGAAGCCAGGGTGGAGCTTCAAATAACAAAAAAAATTGCATCCCACATGGGGACGACTCATGTTATACGTCTTCACAGGATCTGTCTATTTCATGGGACTAACATTAATCTAGATAAAACAAGCTGATTACACCCAGACACACACAAAAGTAAACATCAGCTATCGTTTAAAAGTAAACAATATAAGTAAACATTAAAGAGACAATATGTTCAGAAATATAAAACACAAGGTGATAGAGAAAATCTAGGCTTGTGCGGATCATTCGTCGATCTTCGTCCTTCGAATGTTGGTGCACACACAGACAGAGAGCAACAAGCAAACAAGCTGAAACAAAAATAATTAAATTAATATCAACATTAGTAGACGAGAGATCATTGATTCGAATGCAATATACATGTAGAAGTAAAAGACATTTTTCCACAACTTATTGGGCGTCTAAGACTAAACCTATATTTTATAGACCAAACCGTACTTGGTGGGTGATGTGGTCAGCATCACGCCGGCCGTCTTTATTTCACAGGACTTGGGAATCAATTCCATTGTTGAAAGAAAAAAGGTCCAACTCCGTCAGGACCTTAACATTCGAATCTGCAGGTGAGTGAGTGTCTAGTCGCTAGACCATGAGGTTCCCACAATACGCAACTAGTGAATGTTTATTGAATATTATTTACTAATGTGGTCAGTGTTTTGACACCAAGAGGTTTGATGTTTGAACAACGTATCGACGTCATAGCACACGTGTAGTAACCCACAATTGTTCCGTTCTTCTTCTAACTCCAGTCTGAGTCCGAAGAAGCTCAGCACAGTGCACAGGCTGTGTAGTATCGGCGCGGATCGTGAGATACTTTGGGTAGATTTTTCACTGCAAATTTTGCCCAGGCAGCGCCATTATGCTACTCTTTTCGAATTCCCACATGTTACGGGACAACAATACACAAGGGTGTCCGATCTCACTACCCATAGACCAAGGTGAATTATGACACCAAGAATCAATTCTGTAGTAAATGAGAGTAAGAACATGTAATCAAGTAATTGCAAATTAATAATTCATTACAAATAGGTCACCCTCATAGTTGCTCCTTTTCTATGTCAACGGGAATCACACAAAATGTTTACAACTGTCAATTCTTGTGTGTGTGTGTGTGTGTGGGGGAGGGGGGGGAGGGAACTGAAGTGTTTGCGGTCTCAGCAAATCCAGTAGCAAAGACACGCATTAAATACGGCAGCCGTCATTAGGGCTCACACAAACAGTCTGACACTAGATATGCAGCTCCTCATAGAGGGAGAGAGTGGTTACAACTGATCAGTAGTTGCACACGCCATTAATCACATAAGGCACTACCAGGGCTGTGGCAACAAGCCACTCACCAGGTCCTTAATCTGCAGGTCACAACACAAACCACGCTGGTAATTGTCAAAAAGCATTTGAAATGATGTCCGCAGCTCACAATGTTACTCTATCCACTCATTTGGTAGACGGAGTTATATCCTTTAAGTCTACATGTTGTGGGGAATGAAACGGCAAACTATTGCCAAAGGCACACATTTGCCAAGACTAAAAACAGTCAGCCTGCATTACCTTCATATTAAACAGAAGCCAACAAATCGGTGTTTTTATGGTCACTATTTTGGCACTAGGAATCAGTGTCAACATAAATGTGAATGAGAACAAGAATCAGTAATGAGGTAATCGTTCGGAGAACAAGAGTCGGTAATAAGGTGATCGCTCAGAGAACAAGGTAATATGGTAAGTGTTCAGAGAACATAAAGGGTAATGAGATAATCGTGCAAAGAACCAGAATCGGAAATTAGGTAAATGTTCAGAGAACATAAAGGGTAAAAAGGTAAGTGCTCAGAGAACCAGAATCGGTAATTAGGTAAGTGTTCAGAGAATATAAAGGGTAATAAGGTAAGTGCTCAGGGAACAAGAATCGGTAATTAAGTAAGTGTTCAGATAACATAAAGGGTAATAAGGTAAGTGCTCAGAGAACACAAAGGGTAACGAGGTAATCGTGCAGAGAACCAGAATCGGTAATGAGGTAATCGTTCAGAGAACAAGAATCGGTAAGTATGTAAGTGTTCAGAGAACAAGAATAGGTAATGAGATTTCCTGTGCAGGTTCTGGTGCCCCATTTTGGGAGGGGAGCAAATATATCACGGAAAGTATTAACTGTTGTGTGCTCCTTCTAGGCAATGTAACATTCAATACTTTGCCATTGTCCTCGTCTTTGATATGGGGATTGCGAACACAGATTTGAATCTTCAAAACGTTACGACGCTCATACCGAATAAATACTTAGTACAGAAGCAATACATTGCAGAATTTCTTGCTTAGTATATTTTGTATTTCGTGAAGTGTATTACTACAGAGTTGCTTCAACATATAATAAAGAAATTAATTCTATATAAAACCAAATTATATATATATATATATATATATATATACACATATATATATATATATATATATATATATATATATATATATATATATATATATATATATATATGTGTGTGTGTGTGTGTGTGTGTGTGTGTGTGTGTGTCTGTTCCACAGAGCTCCCACCACAACGCCCTCTTTTTTTTCACCCACCAATCATCTATCTCTCCCCTTTCTTTTTTTTTTTTCAATTCCACCGGAAGATAAAAATGGTCACGTGATATTAAGATAGTCATGTGGTTCACCATTTTATTATTATTGTTACTATTTAAAACTGTTGAAATGAATTGTTTGTTTCGGCATTTTTTAAATTCACTACGGGAAAACACTATTTTGAATTAAACGCTGATGTTAAGATTAAGGGCAAAGCAGTCAATTGTTAACCTCATCTGTAGCTGACTCGAACCCGCCTTTAAGGGGTGATTGTGACACTGCGATCGCAAACTATTTATTTAATCGCACAGACCGCTGACTCATCCATTTCATATTTTGTTCCAAAATTATTTTCATATGTTTCTACGTATTCATTTTTTTTTTTTAAATCTGGGAAGATGTTGGTATTTACACAGCTCTGGATATTCCATGGATCCATTGCTTGCATGGTCGACTTCTATCGCGTACTCGATATTCGTGGAGTCCATACATGAGACAGATAGAGAGATGAGAATCTAGTTCCGCATCTATTGTGTCAGATTCTTGTTATTGTTTCTTCTAGCGGGATTCCACCCATAGCCAGTTTGTAGGCCTACCGCAGTTTAAGGGAATATTAAACCAATGGGTCCCATTCGATCTCTTCACAGTTAACCTCCATAGTCTGGATCTACACACCTGGGCACGCAGAAGTAAATGTAATGAAAGAGCTGACCAGCTGGCAAGTAATGCACCAACGCAAAATGGAAGAAGCCTTGAGAGAACTGATATCATCAACGCTGCACGGACTAGACTGGACGATGGTGGTCAATCTCTGACGCTGACACAACTGCGTGACCAAGGAGTTGAGCTTGGTGAAGCACGGCTATGACGTCTTCGAAGTAAATACAAGAGATACTATAGCCAACTCAACATGGGAACAATCCAGGTACCTTGGAGTGGCTGCCAAGTCAACGGACCAAGCATGAATGGGAATACTCAATGTGCAATGTCGTCTGTTGTGATAGCATAACATCTTATCTGTTTCTCAGTCATAAGAATTGAAATGTGTGCATTCACAGATGCTCGCAGTTTTTCTTGCATAGCTTACCATGACAACAAGGATGGCGATCGCAATGCCAGCAATGGCCACAATGTGTTGGTAGATGAAGTCCTCCAGTGCATCAAGGCAGCCCTGTAAACAGGAAAATACAATTGTAACTAATTTATTGTTTATTAATATAAAAGAATGGTTTTATTTGCATACGGTTTTAGGTTCTGCATATTATTATTATAAATATTACTATTATTATTATTAACCAGTCAGTATGCTCAGGATTAGAAATGCGATGTTTCAGAAAAATTCTTGGCAGATCATACAGAGACCACATTACAAACGAAGAGGTTCGCCATAAAATTATACAGCACATTGGCAACTATCAACCTCTTTTAACTAAAGTGAACAGGCGAAAAATGCAATGGTATGTGTATGTAATAAGATCAAAAGACCTCTCAAAATTAGTTAGAGGGAAAGAGTAGAAGAGGAAGACCAAGAAAGACCTGGTTACAGAACCTGACTGACTGGATAGGCCTCAGGCATGCAACCATGAAATTCTTCGCTACTGACCGCTAAAGGCGGAGAGAGATGATCAGACAGTCAACAGAAACTGGTAACCCAACGACACATACTATTACAGGATGATGATAATATTGACGATAACAAGTGAAGACCCCTTTCCGGCATGGTTTAAAGGCGACTAGGCCCATATATCATAGACCAGTGGTACCTACTTAGATAAGACACACGGAGCTCCTCCCCTTATTTGATGATGATGCTCAGGATGAAAGAGTCCGAAAGTGGCAGTCGATGCTAAGATAGCTCAGCTTCATGTTTGTGCCAGGGCACGCAGGCATGCAAGGGAATAATGAGGCTGATAGGTTCTCCGGTAAGACTACTATGATTGGTTTTCGCGGACTGGTTTCCGGAATGTATAGCTGTTTGATTTCCATCCTTAAAATGTTATTCCTACAGACTGCAAACCAGGGTGCCTACTTGTCAAGACTTATCGACACCTCTCCGCAGTCATCATAGAAACAGGTTTCCTGGTCGGGTGCCCTGCCAAGTAGATACTATCGGCGATTGATTTGGCCTGACCATTGAGCTAATCGTGTACGTGTTGATTTATCCCTATCTAACAGCGTTTATTTAATTTGAACAAAGAAGACACAAACAACAGATTGCACAGTTTATTGTCTGTCATATCTAGCTGTATCTCGTCTGGTGCATACTACGGTAACAACTTGATTAAAATAAAGCAATATATATATATATATATATATATATATATATATATATATATATATATATATATATATATATATATATATATATATATATATATATATATATATATATATATATTAATCCGAACTGAACCTCAAAATCGACTATATCTAGAAACTGTTTCACCCGGTCAAACAAAAAAAGAAAAGCAAGCAAGTCCTTTTGCCTGCCTAATTCTGGACTAAACCGGTTGATAGCACACGCTTACACAGTTTTAAATAATTTACAGTTAACTGAAGCGTAACTATGTCAAAATGCGTCGTCCTTGTTTACACTGCATGTTTACACTGATGAAACAGATAGTTTTTGAATGCAGTCGAATTTGCTTTTCATGTCAAATGAATCCTCATTTTGCTTCATTTTCATCAATTGTTACTGTAGTATGCACCTGACAAGATGCAGCGAAATATGGCAGGCAATAAATTGTGAAATATATTGTTTGTGTCATCTTTGCTCACATTCATCATCATCATCATCAGGTGCCTAGCTGACTGGCGTTGGCGATCAAGCCTCTCCATAATCTGCGATCTCCTGCAGAATGTATCAGTTCGTGTGCCGACAAACCTTCATGCCATGCATCAAGACTGTCAAGAATCTTCTTTCGTTGTCTTCCTCTACCCCTTCTTCCACAGATCTTTCCAGTTGTCACAACATGTTCTTTTTTGCCTCTCCTCATAACATGGCCGAAAAATGATGACTGTCTCTTTCTGTTGTCTGTGATAAGTTGTCTACGGGCTCCCACCTCTTTCAAGACCTCTAGGTTGCTCTTTTTGGCTGTCCAAGGTATTGTAAGCATTCTTCTGTAAAACCTCATCACTGAGGCCTCAAGAAATTGTTTGGCCGGCCTACCGATTGTCAAGGATTCACAGCCATATGTTAACATTGGAGGTATGTAGCAAGCAAGAATTCTTTTCCTAACTCTCAATGACAAGGATATATAGCACAAGATGTTTTTCATTTTATAAAATACAGTTTTTGACTGTCCTATTCTGTTTCTTATCTCAGTTATGCATCTTTCATCTGATCACATCACATTCACAACTGGGAAATACAAGTTTTATTGGTTTTGCTCTCTAGACAGTTGTAGTCTCATGCTCATGAGATTCTGTCTTACTGGAAAGGGGTACCGCCGTGAACAAAACATAGCGAAGGCCGCGTAGTGTGGTCAAGGATGCCAAATCTACCGGTCAATATCCCGTTTAGACAAAGCATAACCACAACACACACTGCATCTACGAAAAAAAAAAAAAAAAACCCCAGATACTATCGTATGTTGGAAATGCGCACAAAATAGCAGCCCATTATACCGGAACTAAACAATCCCAGAGAAATCACAGCCATCAAAAAACAAACATCGCAATTTTTGCCCTTTTGGAAACGGAACTTCGTTTCATTCACAGTGGTATTATTCCAGGTTAAGAAACTGAAAGACCGCACATAAAAAATCAGGTCTGTAAAACGGATGTACATAAGAATGTTTAAGTCGTGGAACAAGGCTAACGTCCAGAAGTGGACGAACAACCAGAAATTCTCACCAGAGATTGCAGTTAAAGTAAGCAGCGAAGAGGAGGTAGTTTAGGCCGAATGTGCTAGAGACGCGACAATACTTTCTTCATAAGAAATCTTACCTTGTGATTTAAAGCAGGGTTTGGCTGAGTAATGAGAGTCACATTTATCTGTATGGGCTGGTTTGGGTTCAGGAGGTTTAGTTGCTGGCATGAGGCGTTTGCCTTTTCTTCGACACAACAACTGCTGGGTACATAGTCTGAGAAAGGCGTGGCAAGCTTGGCTGGAAACAGACATCGCAGAATAAAACTATTAATTAGACAAAGTGATGCTTTCCCGTTTTAACTTTAAACAAATAAGATGCACAGTTATTATCATCATCATCCTCATTGAGCCAGTGAAAAGTAAATAAAGTAAAGGACACTCTTCCGCGCGATTAGGTGTATAGGGCACACACGCTAGAACTTTTTTTTGTTTTAGACAAATCGGCACTCGATGGGTGATGTGGTCTACATCACACGGGCCGTCTTTACTTCCCTGACTGTACCTGGTACCCACTTAAGGCTAGGTCGACCTGGGAGCCAAGATCAGCCAGTAATCTGGCTTCCTGGTATACAGACTGTTGGTTCTAAGGCCCATACCCACTAATTTCAAAGGAAACACTTACTACTCAATCGACATTCTGACATTCGTTTCCTTCCTTTGCTTAAAAATGATAAAAATAAAATGGTGTGCTTTGGGTTATAATTGTGACTAGGTTATTTGCGCTCTACAAAATGGCTTAACATAGCTCGCCACCAAGAAGCCCTGAAAATTGCTCTTGCAATTTTAATGCGATCACAGGAAACAGACCCAAAAACTGTCAGGCTCGGTGACGAAGTCGTCTACCGGCCGGCCAATGGGCGACATGATTAAACCCCTACAATGAGGCCAAGGAACCCACACAAGGATATTGGACTGTGACGATGATAATTGGAAATGAGCTTACACTTGAACCAGACACTGGACTGCCACAAGAGCCAGGACTTGGTGCTGTTGAGTCCTCCACTGACTCCGCAACAGTCGAGCTGTGGAAAAGTTGTGTTGGAATTTAGTTACGATAAATTCTTCTTGCTTGTCTGACTCTCTCTCTCTGTGTGTGTGTGTGTGTGTGTGTGTGTGTGTGTGTGTGTGTGTGTGTGTATATACATTAATGTTGTTCGTCCATCACAAGTGATGAAGGCCACTTTCATCCAAAGTAGTAATGATCAATGATTATGAGTACGAAGGTGGCTGATTAGTCTAATATGAGCCTAGAAAGTTCTTGAGCAGTGCGCAGACAATAGAACACATACATCAACTTATATATATATATATATATATATAAACACACACACACTTTCCAGCCTTAAATGCGGCAATAGGTCCTGGGAAGTAAAGACGACCGGCGCGATGTTGACAACGTCACTCACCAAGTGCCGACTGGTCTGTAAAATATAGGTCTAGCCCTATATGCCCAACACGACTGAAGGCGTGGAGAAGGGTCCTTTAGTTTATTTTACTGTCTATCTAAAAATCTTCCGACTATCAATTTATACATCCAGTATGGTTTTATAAAGAGTATCATATCAGTCTATCGTTTTTCTTCATATTTATCTCACAATGCTCTCTCTCTCTCTCTCTCTCTCTCTATATATATATATATATATATATATATATATATATATATATATATATATATATATATATATATATAAATATATCATGTAGCAGGTCCTTTGCAGAACGGCGCCCTCAACACAGCCTGCCCGAAAGAAACCCGGTCT
>CAJHNH020002276.1:166095-176095 GCA_905116865.2 Candidula unifasciata | reverse complement strand
CAGGGATAAAGATGCTATTAATCATTGGCTGTTTTGCTAGAAGGTAGACATTTGGGTGTATAAACAGTGGGGCTAACTGGTAGGTGACAGCATTTGCCTTCTGTACTCTGACTTCTATCTCTCTTTCAAGTCTGCAATCCTCCGTAAATTTGTTTCATAGATATTTGCTTTCTTTGCTTCCTCTAAAAATATGCTTCCTAGATTAGTATATCTAACACAGCAAATTACTGTATATTTTAATAACAAAGCATTACGTATAAAACATAAAATTACTACACTTATAACAACAAATTATTCAATTCAAATTAGCAAATGCATTCAACCATAAAGGATACGATGGTGTTTCAAAGAATTACTATAGAAAAAAACAAAAAACTTGAATTTCAAACACGCACACACACATACCCACACATGTAAAGGACCCACACATGTAAAGGACCCACACATGTAAAGGACCCACACATGTAAAGGATCCACACATGTAAAGGACCCACACATGTAAAGAACCCACACATGTAAAGGACCCACACATGTAAAGGACCCACACATGTATAGGACCCACGCATGTAAAGGACCCACACATGTAAAGGACCCGCACATGTAAAGGACCCACACATGTAAAGGACCCACACATGTAAAGGACCCACACATGTAAAGGACCCACACATGTAAAGGTCCCACACATGTAAAGGACCCACACATGTAAAGGACCCACACATGTAAAGGACCCACACATGTGCATACAGGTGCCAGAACTTGAGAGCTGAGACCCATACCACCCCCTCTACACACACACACACTTTTAACAGGTATAGGAATGCAAAAGGCGGAGGGCGGATGTGATAAAGCTCAACCGCATTTTAAACATTATTATTAATATTATCAGCATTATAATCTTCAATTAGGATTAATCACCTTGAGGCCTCGGTCCTAAATTTTTCATCTATAGGTGCACGGCAGGGTTGGTTTTGTGTGTGTATGCGTGTATGTGTGTGTGTGTGTGGGCTAGGGAGTACAAACCCATTAACTATCGTGCAACACTCTTTGATTAAAATACTTTGTCTCAAACAGTTAAACATACGCGCATACACATAAACACACATACAAAAGCGCACATACACACATTACTGTCTATAACACCAAAAATATAGCTCCTAAATGCTTGATCTGAAACAGCTAATTCAGCAGAGTTGCATAACACCTAAGAATCAAGAGTAAAACAGTGGAACAGCAGACGACTGAACACACCATATAGTAACACCAAACATCGCACCGTTATTACAAACATTACCTTACTTCTGGCTGCGTTGATAGCTTATTTATCCCTTGTAGGCTAGCCCAAACATTACATAACATTTATGGTTTTACCAAACAGTATATTTACGTTTTGCTGAGTTGATAGCCCTTTTGTCCCCTGCAGGCTAGCCCAATAATTACTTAACATTCATAGTTTTAACAAACAGTATATCTACTTCTGGCTGACGTGATTGCGCTTGTATCCACGTAAGCTAGGCCGACAAATGCACATCATTTACAGTGTTGACAAACAATACATCTAATTGTGTTTGATTTGATAGCACTTACCTTGTCCCTGAAGGCGAAACCAACAGCTGCTGCAGTCACGAAGAGAATTAGGAGAAGGAGCATGATGACGAAATACTGAAATTGAAGCAGAGGCAGGTTTACATGGAACAGTCTGTGTGTGTGTAGCTATCACCATCATTATCATCATCATCATCAACACCCTCCTACTCTAGGACCGCACAACGAGCGATAAACACCCGGTGAAACAAAGTGCCACTATTCGGATGAGAATCACCCGGGCTCAAATCCCAGAAACCCTGTGCAACCGTTAGATTATATGAGGGCCCCTGGCGATAACCGGAGTGGGGCTTTGAAATAAGCAACAAACAACAATACTGTCTCACACTTAAGCGGAGTTCTAAATGAGGATATGTTATTCCCCCTACTACAATTAGAAGAAGCAAAGAGGAGAATACTTATTTTTTATTTTTTTTTTTTGGGGGGGGGGGGGGGTCATTCCAGTCATTTCAAGGTTTATTGGTTCTCTTATGTAGACAAAACCAAGTACAAGTTAACAGTTAACATAATTGCAGAAATATTCAGTGAACTGTCAGCAATGGAGAATACTCAGTATAGATATCATGAAAAAAAAAAAAAGAATAACTATATCCTAAGTTATTTCCCCTTCAAGAATTAAAGGAAGGTACAAGTGAAGCCATAAAATTAGACAGCACATTGGCAACTAAAACCTCTTTTAACAATAGTGAATAGGCAAAAAATGAAATGGTAAGGTCAAATAATACGATATAACGACCTCTCAAAAACAATACTGCAGGCCTCAGTAGTGGGTAAGAGGCAGACCAAGAAAGACCTGGTTACAAAAACTGAATGACTGGATAGGCGTCAGGCATGCAACCATGAAGACCATCGCAACTGACCACTAAAGGTGGAGAGAGCTGATCAGACAGTCAACAGAAACTGGTTACCCAACGACACGCATTGTTACAGGATGATGATGATGATGACGATGACAAGTGAAGACCCCTTTCCGGCATGGTTTAAAGGCTACTAGGCCCATATATCATAGACCAGTGGTACCGACTTAGATAAGACACACGGAGCTCCTCCCCTTTTTTTTCGAAAGTATTTCACAGACACCCCCCCCCCCCCCCATACTATGAAATTGTAGTATTAAACATACAATGTAAATCTGTAAAAGAATCGAAAACATAATAGCGGATTGCGGTTGAATGATATCACAATAACCTTAAATTTGTTCCAGTGTTATCTTGTCACCCTCTTGTCGGATGCAGTTTTTAGCTATTTTGAATCCCCACTATGGTTTTTTCCGGAGCCCTAAATATAGCCGGACCTGAAATATGGCTAAACAGCCGAACGGAGTTTTCTGAACATCTTCATAGGTGATCCTCAAACGCATAGTGGCCCTTTGAGTCACAGGGTGTCTATCCCTTGTGTGATGTCCTTGTGGGGTAAAACTTACAAACATACATAAATCTGTTTCTCGTACTACCCCCCCCCCCCCCCCAAAAAAAAAAAAATCCCCCTTTCTCTATCTTCACCTTTGCAGTATCCCCTCTAAGTGTGTGAATAATACAACATGGACGAATCCTAAATCTGTAACTACTTAATTATAGTATCAATAAATAACACTGCACTTACTATTCCTAGCAGCACTTTGCTTTCAATGATGGCGCCGATTGCTCCGAAGAAAGAGATAACCACCAAGATACAGCCTCCAACAATGATGGCAATGGCAGCTCCACGGTACAGCTCGCTTCCCGTCAGGTTCTTCAGAGTCTCAGCGCCGTATTCTGATGTCAGACCCCAAGCTCCAAGGCCAATGGCAATGGCTCCAGCACACTATGTGTATGAGATAACAGGAATGGTGATTATAGACGTGTTCTCGATAAACGTATATTTCTTGGCTGTGTGACTACCACGGAAGTCTTAGATTACCCGCGGGATTATCATACTTTTTTTTTTTAGATACGAGAATTGATGATTAATAAATTTATTCTTCTTCTACCTTTCTAGCCCCCAATGGTGCATAGGCCCTCAAAAAACACCCGCAAAGTTGTTCTATCTTTTGCTATCTCATGCAGCGCTCTCAATGTCCTCTCCATCTTTCTAATTTTCATTCTCCAGCTCCCTTCTCCATGTGTTTTTTGCCTTCATTATTCCTCTGCTCCTAAGGATTCCAATGCAAAGACATTCTAGTTATATTGTTCTCCGGTTTTCTCAATGTGTGTCCTATCCAACGCCAGCGTCTTTTCCTCACCTCTTGGTCCACCGGAGCTTGCTTAGTTCTTCCCCAGAACGCCACTGCGTCAAACACTGTTTGGACAATGTGGAATGTTAGATTTGGTATACACGGTCCAACAGTCCGCGCTAACAGAAAAAAGGCAGTACCGACTACTATAATACTTAGTCCAATCTGATGAAGACCTGATACCGTTAGACCTTGGGATGTTACCATATATAAACGTCCACAGTGAACGGATCTTCTTCATCGTGAATCTACAACAATGACCAAACTCCAAGAACAACATGTTGATAGGGATGTGGCCAGACATGCACACTCCACAGGAAGCCAGGGAAGAATATGAAACCAACAGAGAACGGGTGTCGTAAGCCGCTACACGCTGCGGTATTTACTAAGGAGGGGATCCGAGCTCTTATGGAATGAATGGTTCCATCTGCAGTGTTGATAATCTGTCGACTAACTAAATAACTAACTAATTTTATTGCTAATAGCTACATCCCTCCCATTTTGTTGAGAGGATGATCAGTGGTCCATTTTTTGTGCAAATTTCCTTGCTGTTTCTTGGTTCCCCCCCCCCCCCCCCCCAAAAAAAAAAGTAAAAAGAAACGATTCTTTACCATAATACAACAAATCATTGATAGAACGTCGCTTTCGGAAAGTGTCTTTTTCTCTAGACAATTCTCCAGCCCTTTGTGCTTACATAGTCAAAGCATCTTCATGTCCTGCATCAAGTGTTGCGGAGATCTCTGCCTTCGCTTTATTTTCTGGAAAATGTACCCATCACACTTCTCCCCCAGGTCCAAGTCCAAGTCCTTTTGAAAAAAAAAAAAAAAGCTCGACCACGTTCAGACTGCTGCTAGCTAGCCTAGGCTGCTAACAGTCTCCGCCTATATTTGTGGTCTGGTTTATTTGCGTCACTTTCGTGACTGAATACTGGTGTTTGTGCCATTTCTGGGCTTGATGCTTCCATCCGAATCAAACCGCTCGTCCTGTTGTCACTGGTGCATGTCTTCCTTCTTCTTTCTTGGTGTCTCCTGTTTGTTCTGTCTCCCTTTGATCTGGCTAGGCGTATCTCGAAGGACAGCGAGCTTCCATACACAACGTCCTTTCGGCCACCATTTATTGTTTTAAAATTTTAAGTATTTTAATTTTGCCAAAAAGTACTGAAAACAGTTTTTGAATGTGAATAGTTCCGAAATGTGAAAATTTTCCGCGTGTGACCATAGTGGTCTTATAGTTGTCTTCCTGTAATATGAACGGGTTAATATCGTTTAATATATCCCTAATTCCCGGGCTTCCAGGACAGGATGATGTTTATGAGCCAAATCACCTCCATGTTCAGATCATGTGTGTGTCTATAAATGATTGGCACCTTTTCATCTTTCCAGACGATAGTGTTACATAGCGCTATGAGGAGCCATGAGACTCACAGCCCATGGCGATGGCGAGTGTGACTAGCAAGATCCGCTTGTGTCAAGAAAAGTCTTCCACAATAATAGCATGGGAATTCAGGACCATTGTTGTCATCATTTGTGTTTAATTCGTTTCTTTTTAGACACTCAGCTCTCATCCTTTCTGCAGTAATTTCTTCCTTCACTCTCATTCTCTTCCTGACATTCTCTTTCCCCACAAAAGTCCTTGGCGTTTTATTACCATGAGTCCACCTCAGTACCTGTATCATTCATGGCCTGCTTGCACACATCTTTATACCGTAATAGAGGTCGGCCTCGACATCTTCTATCTACCTTTAATTCACCACAAAGGATGTCCTTCAGGACTCTGTCATCCTCCATTCTCCAGGTGAGACCCAGCCACCTGAGCATTCGTAGACTGAGCATGGAAAAGACTGTTGTAGTACCGGGTCTTTCCAGTACCCCAGTCTTTGTGATCTTGATCTGCGACTTAATGCCAAGTATTCTTCTTAGGCATCACATGTGAAAGCTATTTAGCCGTCTCTCCTGGTGCAAACATGTTGACCAATTGATATATAAAGTTATACGTATGCTAGAAATAACTTGTGTGGCTTGTGAAATGATTCTGATTCAACTTGGAATGAATCGTGGTTTACTTGGCATGAACCTTGGTTTGCAACGACTTTAACGTCTAGGGTTGACAACACAAACGCCGCTCAGCTTCTTGGTACATTCTGTCAGTTTATTCTGGTCCATTTATTTCACATGTTCAAACATTATTTACACATTATCACTCGCGACATATTCAAACATTAACCATTCTCGCGACATAAAGACAACATCTTCAAATACTACAACCGTCTTCTCTGACTTCTCATGATCGACTGACCACGAGGCTAGCTCGAGCTTTCCCTCGCTTCCTCGACTAGGCACAAGTATCTCGTGCTGTCCCTTGTTGCACGGACTTTCTGCCTGCCACTATGTAATCGTGAAGACCATGCACAGCACCTCATCACACTTGATTAGTATTTTAAAATGTTTCCAAAACATCAGTTTATTGGTCTCTGTTCAAACTCATTTTAAAATATCTTGCAGTACACAATATTGCAAGGGTTTCATTGTCCAGATCTTTATTTTATCTATGTGAATCCTCTTCATCATCATCATCATTATCATTATCGCCACATAACACTGCGTATAGTTGGGTTATCATTTCTTTTTGACTGTCTGATCAGTTTGCCAGTTTGCCAAGGTTAATTTTTTTTAAAGTCCGGCTCCCCCAGGGAGCGAACCCACGACCTTTCGATCCGCAGGCGAGCGTCTAGCCGCTACGCCACGTCGACTCCACTTCTCAAGGATGTCAGTGTAAAGGGACACTCTAGCAAAGTTTGTTTGAAACGAATGCAAGAGGCTTAGGTTACACACTTATCTCAGGATGGGAGAAATGAAACCTGAAAACGGAATGCTATGACAATGCAAACCAGGCCTCTAGCCTTGGTTGGCAGATAGTCTAGGGTGGAAACTGCGGGTCATACTGCGATGGATCACGTGGTCTCTTCCAACCGCCCAGCCCTATTTTGAATGAAGAGGAGGAGCTTCATCAGTGACCCAAATTGATATCACCATCGATTGTGATTTATAAGATTCACAAAAGCACAATGACATTCTATCGTTTAAATCACTGGTCTTCAATCCGAAAGTTTTTTTTTTTTTTTTTTAATGACTATCCATTTTGAAATGTGTATGACTAATATTTTGTTATGCAGACACATTTTTTGTTCTCCTTGGTTTCGTCATAAATAAAATATGGTTAGGTTCACGTAAATCTCCCTAAACAAAGAAGGTCACTTTTCATTAACAAGTTTGTTGGGCTGGTCGACTTTCCTGAAGGTTAAAGATGTGTACCGCTCTATTGTTTGCTGTCTGTGGTGTCTTGCATTTATGTTGTCATTGCGAGAAAGAGAATGCCTGTGACATAAGTTGCAGCACTCTCTGGCGTGATGTAATATTCAACACGCGATATCAACGGCATAGTGGAACACCCCTGTAACCTTATGCCAAGGTGACATGTTCAGGAACTACCAATCAGAAGTGACCTAGTGTGTATATGGGTGGGGCGTTGGGACATTAACCTTACGTTTACCTACAATATTTACAAAAGCAATTTATGAAACAAAATACAAAAGACCCGTTTGTATTCATGAGCAGTTTGTTCATTTACCGATACAAATGTTTTCAATAGAAAAAAAAAATTAATTTTAACAGTGATTGGGATTTTTTAATAATTTTTTTTTTTTTTTGGGGGGGGGGAGGGGGGGGGGGGGGAGTGAGTCGATTCTCTTTTTAATTTTTAAACAAATTTTTAACACTATGGTGGGGGGTACTTTCCTAATAGCCAACCACAAACATGGGAAATCCACAGGTCACAGGTCAGTCAAACATTTGAATGGGTAGTAGATTAAGCGTATAGTTTTAGTTAGGGTTAAGGTTAGGGTTAAGGTTAGGGTTAAGGTTAGGGTTAAGGTTAGGGTTAAGGTAAGGGTTAAGGTTAGGATTAAGGTTAGGGTTAAGGTTAAGGTTAAGGTTAGGGTTAAGGTTAAGGTTAGGGTTAAGGTTAAGGTTAAAATTAAGGTTAGGGTTAAGGTTAGAGTTAAGGTCAGGGTAAAGGTTAGGGTTAAGGTAAGGGTTAAGGTTATGGTTAAGGTTAAGTTTAGGGTTAAGGTTAGGGTTAAGGTTAGAGTTAAGGTTAGGGTAAAGGTTAGGGTTAAGGTTAGGGTTAAGGTTATGGTTAAGGTTATGGTTAAGTTTAGGGTTAAGGTTAGGGTTGAGGTTATGGTTAAGGTTAGGGTTAAGGATAGGGTTAAGGTTAGGGTTAAGGTTAGGGTTAAGGTTAGGGTTAAGGTTAAGGTTAAGGTTAAGGTTAAAATTAAGGTTAGGGTTAAGGTAAGAGTTAAGGTTAGGGTTAAGGTTAGGGTTAAGGTTAGAGTTAAGGTTAGGGTAAAAGTTAGGGTTCAGGTAAGGGTTAAGGTTATGGTTAAGGTTAAGTTTAGGGTTAAGGTTAGGGTTAAGGTTAGAGTTAAGGTTAGGGTAAAGGTTAGGGTTAAGGTTAGGGTTAAGGTTATGGTTAAGGTTATGGTTAAGTTTAGGGTTAAGGTTAGGGTTGAGGTTATGGTTAAGGTTATGGTTAACGTTAGGTTTAAGGTTAGGGTTAAGGTAAGGGTTAAGGTTAGGATTAAGGTTAGGGTTAGGGTTAAGGTTAAGGTTAAGGTTAGGGTTAAGGTTAAGGTTAGGGTTAAGGTTAAGGTTAAAATTAAGGTTAGGGTTAAGGTTAGAGTTAAGGTTAGGGTAAAGGTTAGGGTTAAGGTAAGGGTTAAGGTTATGGTTAAGGTTAAGTTTAGGGTTAAGGTTAGGGTTAAGGTTAGAGTTAAGGTTAGGGTAAAGGTTAGGGTTAAGGTTAGGGTTAAGGTTATGGTTAAGGTTATGGTTAAGTTTAGGGTTAAGGTTAGGGTTGAGGTTATGGTTAAGGTTAGGGTTAAGGATAGGGTTAAGGTTAGGGTTAAGGTTAGGGTTAAGGTTAGGGTTAAGGTTAGGGTTAAGGTTAGGGTTAAGGTTAAGGTTAAAATTAAGGTTAGGGTTAAGGTAGGAGTTAAGGTTAGGGTTAAGGTTAGGGTTAAGGTTAGAGTTAAGGTTAGGGTAAAGGTTAGGGTTAAGGTAAGGGTTAAGGTTATGGTTAAGGTTAAGTTTAGGGTTAACTTTAGGGTTAAGGTTAGAGTTAAGGTTAGGGTAAAGGTTAGGGTTAAGGTTAGGGTTAAGATTATGGTTAAGGTTATGGTTAAGTTTAGGGTTAAGGTTAGGGTTGAGTTATGGTTAAGGTTAGGGTTAAGGATAGGGTTATGGTTAGGGTTAAGGTTAGGGTTAAGGTTAGGGTTAAGGTTAGGGTTAAGGTTAGGGTTAAGGTTAAGGTTAAGGTTAGGGTTAAGGTTAGGGTTAAGTTCAGGTAAACGCACGAAAAACTTGGGCTTGGAAGGGACACGTCAACACACAGAACCCACGGAAAACCCACTCTTACCACCATATAAAATATTGTATTGTCCCGTGACGTCATTTGTGGTTGCTAAAAAAGAAAGCACCGGAACTTGTCCTGTCAAATAATAAAGGGGATACATAACAAAAAGTTGAAAAACCCTGGCCCGGAAAGACAGAAAGATGACACAACAGAGGTTTACATAGATAAACTCACTCACCAAAACCAGGACATTAAAGACTACGAGAATCCATTTGGCGATTCTAGTAGCACCAGTGACAGCCATTGTGTGTGGTGGGTGCCTATTTCAAGTAGCAAAAGTAACTGGGTCAGTCAAACTGATGACCACTAGGAAACAGGCTGGTTTGTACACCAGAGATGACGGCTAGTCTAGCTTGTTCAACCCTCAGCACAACTGATGTGGTAAAACTCTGTCAGTATCGATGAAACGGAAGCTGAAAAATTAGAAATCGAAAAGATTAATTATGAATACTTATACTCTTCTTTGGGAGCCGCCGTGGCATACCGACTAGAATTTCGTGTGCGGATCGGAAGGTCGTGGGTTCGCTCCCTGGCGGACTTTTTTTTCAAAAGTGACCTTGACTTCCAGGTCCACCAGCCTTGAGTGGGTACCGGGTGCAGTCCTAGGAAGTAAGGGCGGCTGGTGTGATGCTGACCACATCACCCATTTTGTACCGACTGTTCTATAAAAATATAGGTCTAGCCCTATATGCCCAATACGCCTAAAGGCGTGGA
>CAJHNH020002276.1:156095-161095 GCA_905116865.2 Candidula unifasciata | reverse complement strand
GTAAATATCGTAACATAACACAACCCGTGGTCAGTTAATGTCAAGGAGGTGTATTGATGAAAAACACTAGCAAATAAACCTCGCCAACTTTCTCTGTCTTCAACTTGAAATAAATGTATGTTAATTTTTTTTTATCTCTTTGAAGAAGATGCATGTATTTTTTTTTTTTTTTGCAGTAGTGAAGTATCTGGCTTGTTATCTGGCTTATCTAGCTACTATACAACTCTCGGAGGCTGTGTCATGAAGGTGCTAATGCTAGTCCAAGAGCCCATACACAAATTGGTGATTGCTGGGACGGAAGGCCAGGGAACACCTACTGGGTATTTTAATGTAAAGCTGTTCACACAGATCCTTACTTGTTTTATACAGAACAATGATGCGGGTTGTTACAATATAAAAAGCTACTGACCACGACTGTACGCATTATATAGTTTTATTTTTCCCCTCTTGTGTCTGTTGTTACTGTTTCTTTTAGTCAAGTTAGTTTAGCCTGTCACTCCATCAGCTGGTATGACTAGACAGGTCTTCTGATTCGACGCAAATGACTGCCCACTTCAATAAACCCTGCCAGATATGATGTTATATGGTCATTATTCACAATCTGCCGTTTTCTCTGAAGACATAACCCTTGTTAAGGATGACTGCTAGTATGTGTGAAATGTAGCGACAATCATCTATTCCACAATGTGGACGGCCTTTGTACTTGAGATCGAAGTTTACCATCACATCCATCATTTCCTTTGGAAACGAGCCCGTCACATCCGCATGCGATTTTTTAATATTGATCCAGCTCTGGAAGTAAGGTTTCGTGGTGATGTCCAGCAGTGAACACTGATTCAGCAGCAACGTTTTTAAGTGCCAGTCTCCACAGGTGACACAAGTGCTAGTTGTCTGAGAGACGACCAGACCCTCTGTGACCATCCACTTGTCAAAGTTTCGCCTGTCTATTTCTTGATGTTGTCACTCCAGATTCTTCATTTCTCTCCTCTTCTTCGACTAACCCCCAATGTTCCTTGAAGTAAAGTATTTGCAATCGACTCATGTCTCATCACGCGCCCTAACCTATCTAGATTCCGAAGTTTAACCACTGCTAAGAGAGGCTCCTGATGTGCTGCAGATTTGTATATTATGTCTCTGACATATTTATGGGTTTTGTGCTCTAAATAACTAATTCGTATATACGTGTCTACAGCATTTACATTCGAATGTCTGAATACTCCTTTCCATTCTACAGTGAGAGTCCAACTCACACAACCGTATACAAAAATAGATAATACCAGTGATTTGTAAATATTGACCTCGATGCGATGCTGGTTTTGCTCTTCCACATCGTATTCAGCTGCGACATCGCTGCTGTTGCCATATCAAGTCTTGTCTTGATCTCTTTGGTACAGCTGCCATCGTTGCATTCCAGGATGCCAAGATATTAAAGTGTTTATTCTAGTGTTTCCCTTTTATCTGAGTGTTGGTAGCTACTGGATAATTAACCAGAATCTTGCTTTTCTCGGCATTGATTTCCATGCCATATTTACCACGGACAGTGTTTTATTTTGTTGTAAAGTTTTGGAGTTCTGATAACGTTTACAAGAAATTGCAGAAACAGCCGCAGCATTTTTTTTTTAAAGGAAGAAGAAAGATGATGATGATAATAATATTATTTATAATAATAATAATAATAATAATAATAATAATAATAATAATAAGAAGAAGAAGAAGAAGAAGAAGAAGAAGAAGAAGAAGAAGAAGAAGAAGAAGAAGAAGAAGAAGAAGAAGAAGAAGAAGAAGAAGAAGAAGAAGAAGAAGAAGAAGAAGAAGAAGAGAAAGATGAAAAAAAGAGAAAGAAGAAGAAGAAGAAGAGGAAGAAGACAAAGAAGAAGAAGAAGAAGAAGAAGAAAAACAAGAAGTAGAAGAAAAAGAAAAAGAAGAAGAATAACACAGAGTTTATTGTCACCTTTATCAGTTCCTATGTACAAAGTAAAAGATCCCAGTTTAAACGGTACTACCGAATGTAAAAGTGAAGAACTATATTTTATGGCCTTAGTCACATTAGATACATAGCTTTAGACCTGTAGTTTATTGACTAATCGGCACTCGGTGGGTCCTGTGCTCACCATTACACCGACCGTCTTTACTTCCCAAGATTAAATGTGGTACTTGGCCATAGTACTTTAAAATAAAATAAAAAATTGCGAATTGATGCGGAAATGAGTACGAGATCTGCGATCTTTATGTGACCTACACAAATACGACAAAAATTATGATCAAAATAAATACATCAAATAAATATAATAATATACGTGACATAATTTCATGCGTAGAAAGTACAACTTATAATTAATGAGGGTGGACCCAATAGTTGAGGGTGGTCTTAAACTTCCCAAACCCTGTCGCCCCAGTAACTAGTTCTAACAATGCATATATTGGAGCAGATGTGTAATTAGTCCCCTGGCTACATAGAAAGGTAATGCGAACTTGTGGGAACATGTAACTCAATACCGTGCAGCTGTTGCATATCGATGAGAAAGATTTAATGACGGAGTATCGATGTTCAAAGCATGCTCAGATATTGCCAATCCAAAACAGTGGTTCGTCGAAAGCTCCTTCCTCCCCTTGTGGGTTCCGGGGTCCTATTGTGGGGGAAACAAGAAGAGACCCACTGCCTCCCCAAAAGCATGTCGTAAGAGTCGACTCATTGGGAGCTTCCTTCGAAGTCGGAGAACAATTGAGTGATAGGCAAGGAACCAACAGTCTGCATGCGAATAACAGACCTGTGAAACGGATATACACGCAACACTCAGTTTCTGGAACTGGACTAGAGTCCAGAAGTGGACGAACAACCAGAACTTTTCAGCTGGAGTTTACAACCGGCGAACGCGAAGAAGAAGAAGAAGCTGCTTAAATTGACGCATTTCTAGCACCGGATTGTTTGTGGTGGCAGTTTCTAGCGTCTACCTTATGCTGGAAACTGTTTTATTTTGTTAACAAGCGACAGAGTTGCATAGAACATGTTCTGCTATATGGCAGCGAATCTTGGAATGTCAGTGAACAAATTAAGAAGAACTTAGAAGCAACATAGATGTGGTTTCTGAGACGAATACCTTGGACGGCCAGAGTAACTAACAACGATTGCTTGAAAGAGGCTGATGAAAGTAGATCTCTATCATACGACGTCACGGTCCTGTGTTCGGGCCCTAAAAAAGCTGAACGTTTTTGTTTCTTGAAAAAAAAATTACTTCAACTCCTCGGTCTATCCAGCCTTAAACTGGTACTAGGTAAAGTCTTGGGAAGTGATGGCGGTCGCTTGATGTTGAACACATCAAACGCCTAAAAATTATACGTCTAGCACTATGTGCCCAGTACGCCTGAAGTCGTGGAAAAGGGTCCTTTACTTTGCTTTACTTCTTCTTTTTCTTCTTCTTCTTCTTCTTCTTCTTCTTCTTCTTCTTCTTCTTCTTCTTCTTCTTCTTCTTCTTCTTCTTCTTCTTCTTCTTCTTCTTCTTCTTCTTCTTCTTCTTCTTCTTCTTCTTCTTCTTCTTCTTCTTCTTCTTCTTCTTCTTCTTCTTCTTCTTCTTCTTCTTCTTCTTCTTCTTCTTCTTCTTCTTCTTCTTCTTCTTCTTCTTCTTCTTCTTCTTCTTCTTCTTCTTCTTCTTCTTCTTCCGCCTTCCCCCGATGGAACACTGACCCTCAAACAACTCATGCCAGTTTGTTCTATCTTTCGCTATCTCATGCAGCTCATACCGTCCTCCCAATCGTTTTGGCTTCAATATCTAGCTCACTTTCCTGGTCTGCCTTATTTGTGTTTCCCTGTGAGTTCCAGTGCAAAGACATTCTAAATAAATTTTTATCTGGTTTTCTCAAAGTGTGCCCTATCCAATGCCAGCGTCTTTTATTCACCTTCTGGCCCACTGGAACTTTAGTTCTTTCCCACATCTCAAAATTAGTGATTCAATCATCCTACTCAATTCCCTCTATTCTTCACAAGCAACAGTTAATGAATATTTGTAGTTTATTAATAATTGTTTAGGTTGTTCCCCATGTTTCCGCTCCATACAAAAGTACTGATTGAACATTATAATTCAAAGTATTAGGTCTATGATTAGTTTTTATTTCATTTGACCTGCACAAATTAATTAGTGCCGTGAAAGCTGTCTTTACTGCCCCCTAGTAACTTACAGCATAAGAACCACGAATACGAGCAGTTGGTGATTTATAAGACACCATATTTACGAGAGGCTAAAAGGTAATCAATGCTGCTCGGCATGTTTTCAGTATTAAATTGTTTGTTTAATTTGAATGAACAATAATAGCTTTGTTCACAAAGATGAATGATACGGTTCAAAATTCAGAAATAAGTACCCAGTACATTCTTTCTTCACAGAAGTTGTGGTGAAATGGTTAAGCACCAATCGGCAATCCAAGAGGTCTTGTGTTCGATTCTGTATCAAGAAATTGTTTTTGACAACGTTTGTGTGTGTGTATGTTGAAGTGTGCTTGCGGGCGTGTGTGTATGCGGGTGTGTGTGGGTGTATGTGTGGTCCGCATCCCTGTTATATGTACTGTTTAATTAACAATCGTTGGAAATAAAATGTGTGTTTACGTAACACTATTACATTCCCTACGCCTAAAATGCTGGTTTACGTTTAAATCCCATTTTCTTACCTTACTTTGGCTTTAAATGTGCAGCGAACCGTTATCCCCACACTGGCAACTGCATACCCGTTTGGCTTGTACTGGCTCCTTGAACTGAGCTCAACCACACCCGATCAACTATTTACTTGTCTACTTCAGTGACGTTTGCCTCTTTGCAAGCCGTCGCACAAACCCGACCTGTGTCAATAGAAGGTCTGAATGCGTCGGCCTTAATCCTACCACTGCTTGCAATGACAACAGATGTAGCAACTTTTCCTTAGGACTACACGGGTGAGGTCAGAAAACGTTTAGGGTTTGTAATCAATCAATAGGATTTCAATCCATTAATCAAGTTGGTGCCGTCTTCGCAA
>CAJHNH020002276.1:116095-153595 GCA_905116865.2 Candidula unifasciata | reverse complement strand
CGATGTCATTCCCTGTCGATGTCATTCCGTGTCGATGTTATTCTGTGTCGATGTCATTCCCTGTCAATGTCATTCCGTGTCGATGTTATTCTGTGTCGATGTCATTCCCTGTCGATGTCATTCCGGGTCGATTTCATTTAGCTTCTTTGTAGAATGTGTTTTATGTCATCAGTCTATTTTATCCTTCTGCCCGCTTTTACTTTCATGCCAGATCTTCCTAGATGTAGTTCATGTGTTGGTAGTCGTTGTGGCTGCATTCTTACATGATCGAACCATCTTAACTTCTTGTTCTCAGTGCATTTGATGCACGGTGCTGTTCCCGCCGTCTGTCTTACAGTGTCATTTCTCAGTTTCACAGCTGGTTAAGCTGGTAGCATTTCTCAGGCATAATATCTCACATTTATTAATTTTACACAGTTTAGCTTCTGATCATATTCAAGAGGGTACTAGTTCAGTTTGAGTATGCATAAGCTGTTGATAATCTGTTTTTTTTTTTTTTTATTTTTTTTTTTTTTTTTTGGGAGCCATACATATGTTCTGATGTCTTAAAACAGCGTCAGAAAAAATATCTAACGAAATCAACCAATTAAATTAATCTGCTATTTTTGGCCACACATTTAACTCCATTTTCTTTGTAGGACCAGACAGGCTTGGTTTCCCTGGCTTATGAGTTCTCTGGGCCAGACGTTCCGAAGTCAAATAAGGAGCAGCCAAAACTTAATTTCAGACATTTGAAACCAGCCAAACTTGTAAGACGTGTAATTATAATGTGGGTTATTTTAAGAATCAGCCGCGCCTGGCTCTCTAGCGTAGTTGGCTAAACCGGATTGCGCTGAGACCGGGTGACGAACTCCTTGTGGTCCGGGTTCAATCCCGGGGGTAGGCAGGAAAGCCACATTTTCTCCCAGATTTACGGTATTTACAATGGAATCAAGGAGGTTGCGATATCCATAATACCGAGCCTAAGGGTTAACAACTCATGGCTTCTGGATACTAAAACAAACAAACAAACAAGAATCAGCCGCGCAATGGACCAAGCGAATTGCGAAAAATCTATTAGTGCAATCTATAAAAGCAAGTAAAAAAGTTAAGGACCCCTTTTCGTGCTTTCAGTGAATAAGGGCATATAGGGCTAGATCTATATTTGGTGGGTGATGTGGTCAGTATCATGCAGGTCGCATTTACTTCTCAGGACTGTACTTGGTACCCACTCAAGGCTGGATCGGACTGGGAGCCAGATTTTCTCAGTATATTGTGACCAAATATAAGAAGTGAAAGAATGATGACGTGATTGGAATGTTGGGTGCATAGCAAAGCACACCTTATACATCTCTTTTGACTGAAAGAGTCACAATCGTAGAAATCTTGAATAAGGTTGATTCTCAAAAGTTCTCAGAATTTACACACAAAAAAACAAAGATCTGATAATCTGCATCAAAGAGACAAATCCAGCTTTTGGCAGGCTATGAGAAGGAAAGAGGGCTGTGTGGTTTCGAGGCATGGTGTACGCCTCGAGTGCTAGAGGTTCCGGGTTCAATCCCCGGTAAGAGCTGGGATTTTTTCACGTAGACTTGGCCTTCCAGGAAATCCCCCCTGGTCTCTGGGTAGTGAGATCGGACGCCCATGTACATTGTTGCGCACGTAAAAAAATCCCCTGGCAGTTGGAAATCGAAAAGAGTAGCCTAACGGCGCAGCCCGGGCAAAATTTGGAGTTTAAAATCTACCCAAAGTATTTCAGGTTTCTCGACGGTGCTACAGAGCCTGTGCACTGAGCTGAGCTTCTTCGGACTCAGACTTGAGTTAGAAGAAGAACGGAGCACTTATGGGTTACTGCCCGTATTTCTTGATATTGGTCCGTTGTTGAATCATCAAACCTCTGAAAGGGGAAAATTTTACGCCTTCGTGTTGACAATGGGAAATTGACGTGGATATAAGCCAGAGAAAGACTACAATACAAGATAATACACAGGGGGTTGGGGGGGGGGGGAGGGTTTGAAAGAAAGTGGGCCCTTGAGGCCGTAGAACCTTTACATAATATAACAAATAAATATTGCGGGGCCGCATTAGCGCGGTCGATAAGAGGCTCGCTTTCAAATCCAGCTGCGACTTGCTGCAGCCCACAGTCAGTGATCGAAACCGGGCGGTTCCTGGAATTCACCCAGCCTTTAGGAAATGGGTACCAGAATTAACACTCTGGGGTAAATTGAGAAATGTGGCTGTAGCTACAGAGTTACGTGAAGACGGCGACACAGGCGGACAATTCTTATCAGATGTCCGTACTGGTGGCAGAGCACTTATGGTTTATAACCGTGTGCAATGACGCTGGTTCACATCTCCCGACTTTACCTTTTACCTTTTTAAATATATTTGCATTGATTGGCACTCATAGCGATGAGTAAATATAAATATCGACTGCTATACCAGGAATCGCGTTTGTCACCACCAAGCGTCGTAACGCTTTACATCATCCTCCCTGCAGGAACAAGTGTACTAAAACGCATAGCCATCTAGTCAGCCTCGTTTTGAGGTGACAGATTCGATTTCGTGCATAATTAGAGCTTTCAATATTTATTTGGTCTAGTGCCGGGCTTTCCAACTGGCGGCTCGCGGGTAAAATATGGCCCGCGGAGGCCTAGCAAGTGACCCGCAGATCATTCCTCTTCGTTTTTTGTCGGCTCACTGATTACTGCCAAGTGTGGTGGTTTTCTGTATTTATTCTCGCTTCTCAGGTGGCTTAAGGGATATATATTTTTTTTCTTCTTACAGGTATCAGCTACACTATTTGCCCATCTCTTTCTTGGCCTTCCTCTTGCCTTCCTCCCAGATGTTCTGCTGTAAAAAGTCTCAGACAGCATGCAGTTTGGTCTGGCTGCATTGGTAATCTGGTAATCTGGTAATCTGGTAATCCTAGTTTCAGCTTCATAGCAAACGGGTCACCCCACAGATGCTGGCTGCATTGACCCTAGATGGTTAAACCATTGAATTCTTTGTCAATATAATCCAGATGTGATTTTATTTCGACGTTCGGTCTTATGTTGGTATCAGAGCCACATTTTCAGCCAGATCATTGCCATTACTACTTTTCTCTACGCGGAGACTCGGGCCTATGGTCTTTGATGGACCCTACTTTAAAAAGTGTGATCCATTAGTGAACATATTGGAATAACCCTTATCTAGCATGACCTTCTGTCTTCGTGAGAGCGCCTTACCATACGTCTGTTTGTTTATTATACATAAGATATACGACAGTTCGACATCATATAACTAAAATACCTGTATCAGAAATGAGTGTTCGTCCACCAGGCAAAAGACTGAAAATGATTATCTACGCCATAATGCATTAGCGTCTGTAGCTTAGGCGTTGCGAGCGCGCTTCGTAGTGCAGGGGTACCGGGTTCGATCCCTGCCCGAGACGATTTGTCTTGCGCTGGTTTCGACAGTGGTACCGAGAGCTTACTGTTCAGTAAGCAATGGCAAGCTACTGAACGTAAAGTTTGCCTAGAAAAGCCACAACAGCCATTAAATGCTGGGGTTGGTTCTACAGCGTCCTGTAAAGGATATGCAACTAACTTTAACTAACAATACATTGGCTATACAAAAAAAAAAGGGGGGGGGGGGAGGGAATAAACAACCGCTGTAGTGTATTGCAACATCTTCAAACCCGTCAATGCCATAGGCGCCCTAACATTGGAACCAAAGAAGAATTAGACACCCCCCCCCCTCCCCACTATTACATAGGACTGAGCAGCCCTACTGCCCATAATTTTAGAAAGCATCGTATCTCCTCCTCCTCCCCCACCACAAACCTTTCACCTCACCATATACAAAAGTGTAAGCATTTTTAAACGTTTCATATAATTTCAGAAAATAATGTTTTGACATTCAGCATATAATAATAATAATAATATTAATTATTTGAATTATTGTTATGACTATTATTGCGCAAGTAAATAAAGCTTATACCCCTCCCCCCCCCCTTTTCCCCCGTCTTTCTAGGTCCTCCATGTGTTTAAGCCTTATTTAACTGCGCAATAAATAACTATAACTGACATTATTATAATTACTATTATTAAACTGCAAATAAACAACGCTTAAGCCCTTACAAGAACATTATTAGAGGAGAAAAAGGGATGGGGCGGTGGGGGGGGGGGGGGGGGGGGTCAGTCTAAGCAAATACCTTTAGTGTTGTCTCTATGGCCGCGCACCTGCCCAACGCTACACACATTAATCATTGGCAAAATCTGGAATATGATATCACGCCTAGTTTGAGAATGGGGCGTGGAGGCAGCCACTGTTGCCTTCTGTTGGCTTGAGAATCAGTTGTACACACATGCTGTGCTTGCAACTGACTCACAGAGGATGTTGAGAAAGGTGGAGACAGACATGCTCTGCGCAGATTTTTAGAGGTCCTAAGTAGTTAGCATCAGTTGAATATCTTCTCCAGGTTATGCGGGTGTGTTCGGAAATGAGCAGGAGATAGACTGTCCGGTTCTGCACTACTTGGTGGTGAACTGGTGTGTGACAAGCTCGATGTTGTGAGGGCCCTTTGGGAGCAATTGAACAGTGCGGAGGCACAGACAGATCGTTACGGTTTGAAGAGAATGACGATGCGAGGAGTAACAAGGGGATCTGGCCGACGCTCAACACTCAAGGGAAAAGCGAGACCGATACACAGTCAGACAATTACTGGTGCCATCAGAACTGGAACTCTTCTCTTGCTACAGAAGATGGGGAGTGTCCTGAGTTCAGCATTCAAGATACATCAATAATCAATGGCATTAAGATCCTCAGAGATCGCACTAGCAATTTACAGTTTACATAAAACAGACTAAAAACGCTGCAGGAAAGAGCTGTAGGAAAGAGCTGTAGGAAAGAGCTGTGTGAAAGAGCTGTAGGAAAGAGCTGCAGGAAAGAGCTATAGGAAAGAGCTGTAGGAAAGAGCTGTAGGAAAGAGAAGGAAAGAGCTGTAGGAAAGAGAAGGAAAGAGCTGTAGGAAAGAGCTGCAGGAAAGAGCTGTGTGAAAGAGCTGTAGGAAAGAGCTGCAGGAAAGAGCTATAGGAAAGAGCTGTAGGAAAGAGCTGTAGGAAAGAGAAGGAAAGAGCTGTAGGAAAGAGAAGGAAAGAGCTGTAGGAAAGAGCTGCAGGAAACAGCTGTAGGAAAGAGCTGTAGGAAAGAGCTGTATGAAAGAGCTGTATGAAAGAGCTGCAGGAAAGAGCTGTATGAAAGAGCTGTAGGAAAGAGCTGTATGAAAGAGCTGTAGGAAAGAGCTGTATGAAAGAGCTGTAGGAAAGAGCTGTATGAAAGAGCTGCAGGAAAGAGCTGTATGAAAGAGCTGTATGAAAGAGCTGTATGAAAGAGCTGTATGAAAGAGCTGTAGGAAAGAGCTGTAGGAAAGAGCTGTAGGAAAGAGCTGTAGGAAAGAGCTGTAGGAAAGAGCTGTATGAAAGAGCTGTAGGAAAGAGCTGTAGGAAAGAGCTGTAGGAAAGAGCTGTATGAAAGAGCTGTATGAAAGAGCTGTATGAAAGAGCTGTATGAAAGAGCTGTAGGAAAGAGCTGTATGAAAGAGCTGTGGGAAAGAGCTGTAGGAAAGAGCTGCAGGAAAGAGCTGTAGGAAAGAGCTGTATGAAAGAGCTGTAGGAAAGAGCTGTAGGAAAGAGCTGTGGGAAAGAGCTGTGGGAAAGAGCTGTAGGAAAGAGCTGTAGGAAAGAGCTGTAGGAAAGAGATGTGGGAAAGAGATGTGGGAAAGAGCTGTAGGAAAGAGCTGCAGGAAAGAGCTGTAGGAAAGAGCTGTAGGAAAGAGCTGCAGGAAAGAGCTGTAGGAAAGAGCTGTAGGAAAGAGCTGCAGGAAAGAGCTTTAGGAAAGAGCTGTAGGAAAGAGCTGTAGGAAAGAGATGTGGGAAAGAGATGTGGGAAAGAGCTGTAGGAAAGAGCTGCAGGAAAGAGCTGTAGGAAAGAGCTGTAGGAAAGAGCTGAAGGAAAGAGCTGTAGGAAAGAGAAGGAAAGAGCTGTAGGAAAGAGATGTGGGAAAGAGATGTGGGAAAGAGATGTGGGAAAGAGCTGTAGGAAAGAGCTGCAGGAAAGAGCTGTAGGAAAGAGCTGTAGGAAAGAGCTGCAGGAAAGAGCTGTAGGAAAGAGCTGTAGGAAAGAGCTGAAGGAAAGAGCTGTAGGAAAGAGAAGGAAAGAGCTGTAGGAAAGAGATGTGGGAAAGAGATGTGGGAAAGAGATGTGGGAAAGAGCTGTAGGAAAGAGCTGCAGGAAAGAGCTGTAGGAAAGAGCTGTAGGAAAGAGCTGCAGGAAAGAGCTGTAGGAAAGAGCTGCAGGAAAGAGCTGTAGGAAAGAGCTGTAGGAAAGAGCTGCAGGAAAGAGCTGTAGGAAAGAGAAGGAAAGAGCTGTAGGAAAGAGCTGTAGGAAAGAGCTGTAGGAAAGAGCTGCAGGAAAGAGCTGCAGGAAAGAGCTGTAGGAAAGAGCTGTAGGAAAAGGGCAGCAAACGTGTTCCCGCCAAGATATATTCCCAGTCAACACATGGATCATGCTGATAGTATTATTGCCCTCAGAGAAATGCGAAGGGTGGAGGACCTTCATGACATCGATTCCACATCGCTCATCAGAATGAAAGACTCAGAACCTAAGATCGTTAGAGCCAACAGCAAGAGACAAACCGGGCATACAAAAATACTTATCATTCTACAAAGAACTGGCACTGTTAGTGACAGGACGCTGGTACTCATATTTAAGGCCTTCCACGTGTTGGTTCTGGTGCCATATTGTATAGAAAACAAGAATAGACCCACTACCTACCAAAAAAACATGTCGTAAGAGTCGACAAATTTGGAAATTACTTCGAAGTCGGATTGCATCCACCTCAGAGGAGAGGAACTAGCAGTCTGCATAAATCAGTCAGATCTGTAAAACGGATGCACACATAACACTCAGGTTCTAGAACACGACTGCAGTCCAGAAGTGGATAAACAACCAGAACTTTCCGCCAGAGTTCACAGATGGTGAACGCGAAGAAGAAGAAGAAGATTTTGAAGGAAGGATCTGAGCACCTATGGACATGTCCGGAGTGCATGCTTATTTCCTAACTAACTAACTAACCAACTAACAAGCAAACAAACTAATTAACTAACTAACTAACTAGCTAACTAACTAACTAACTAACTAACTAACTAACTAACTAACTAACTAACTAACTAACTAACTAACTAACTAACTAATTAACTAACTAACTAACTAACTAACTAACTAAATAACTAACTAACTAACTAACTAATCAACTAACTAACTAACTAACTAACTAACTAACTAACTAACTAACTAACTAACTAACTAACTAACTAACTAACTAACTAACTAACTAACTAACTAACTAACTAACTAACTAACTAACTAACTAGCTAACTAACTAACTAACTAACTAACTAACCAACTAACTAACTGACTGATTGACTGACTGACTAACCAACAGACTAACTATATTCCCTCTAAGTCAATACTGAAACGAACGCAAAGAAATTCCACACCATTCCTCTGTTTGCTGTTAGAGACGGACTGAGGTTGGACCAGTTATGTGATACCCGCGATAATCCTCTCAGGACTGCGGACTAAAATATAAAATATATTTCCGCTATGGGTAGATATTTCAACGTTCGTAATTTTGTGGCCACTTTATGAGAAAAATACGAAAACTGGGAGGTAAGTTATGAGTTATTAGATTATCTTCACAACACTCTGGACACATCCATAGGTGCTCAGATTCCCCTCTCAACATATTCATCAGCGTCGCGCGGTTAATAGTGCCAGTCCTATGTTGGTTAACAAGACTTCGTGTGCGTCCGGTGTGCTTCTCATGCTTGACTGTGTCGATCTTTACTCCCAATTATCGTATTCTTAGCAGTGATATGGACACGTTGCTTCCAAAATACTCGGAACGTCGTAGCTCTTTAAGGGCAATGACAATGTCTGCGTGATCCATGGGCCGGCCATCTTCAATTATTGCAGCACCTGCGAGTCTATCAGCTCTTTCATTACCAACAACGCCTGCATACACTGAAGGTGAAAAATGGGACATTATATGGCCAGTGGAAAGATTTGTTGAAAGAGAGATAGGGGACGACAACATAAGAGGATATTTGTGAGCCTTTTGTCATGGCATAGAGAGGTGGAAAGGGGGAAAGGGGGGGGGGGGCGTGTAGGGGATTATTTTGGATCAGCGCATGAACCGCAACATTTTGTTTTAGATATGAGGCTGGAGAGAGACATGATGATGATCAGAATGATGATGATAATGACGGTGGAGGTAGCCATGACTACAACAAGAAATGACATTTCCCCATCTGAGTGTGTGTGTGTGTTAATACTGGAGTTTTATTTCTTAAACTACAGGCTAGGTGCATTTCACCGCATGTTCTTACATTTCATAAGCTGTCATAAGGCATATACTTTTGTTGGGATACTCTGTCCAAGGTAACATATGCTAAGACTCCCGCCACATACCTCTTTAAAACCTGAGATTGAAAAGCTAAAGAAATTTCGGAGAAAGGAAAAAGAAAAAGAGAAAGAAAGAAAGAAATAAAGAAAGAAAGAAAGAAAGAAAGAAAGAAAGAAAGAAAGAAAGAAAGAAAGAAAGAAAGAAAGAAAGAAATAGAAGAAGACAAAGAAAAAGAAGAAGGAAAAAAAAGAAGAAGGAGAGACTTTGTGTATCTATCTATCTAATCTATCTATCTATCAATCTATCTATCTATCTATTTATCTATCTATCTATCTATCTATCTATCTATCTATCTATCTATCTATCTATCTATCTATCTATCTATCTATCTATCTATCTATCTATCTATCTATCTATCTATCTATCTATCTATCTATCTATCTATCTATCTATCTATCTATCTATCTATCTAATCTATCTATCTAATCTATCTATCTAATCTATCTAATCTATCTATCTAATCTATCTATCTATCTATCTATCTATCTATCTATCTATCTATCTATCTATCTATCTATCTATCTATCTATCTATCTATCTATCTATCTATCTATCTATCTATCTATCTATCTATCTATCTATCTATCTATCTATCTATCTATCTATCTATCTATCTATCTATCTATCTATCTATCTATCTGTCTGTCTATCTATCTGTCTGTCTATCTATCTATCTATCTGTCTATCTATCTATCTATCTATCTATCTATCTATCTATCTATCTATCTATCTATCTATCTATCTATCTATCTATCTATCTATCTATCTATCTATCTATCTATCTATCTATCTATCTATCTATCTATCTATCTATCTATCTATCTATCTATCTTTCTATCTATCTATCTATCTGTCTGTCTGTCTGTCGGTCTGTCTGTCGGTCTGTCTGTCGGTCTATCTGTCGGTCTATCTGTCTGTCTGTCTGTCTGTCTGTCTGTCTGTCTGTCTGTCTGTCTGTCTGTCTGTCTGTCTGTCTGTCTGTCTGTCTGTCTGTCTGTCTGTCCTGTCTGTCCTGTCTGTCCTGTCTGTCTGTCTGTCTGTCTGTCTGTCTGTCTGTCTGTCTGTCTGTCTGCCTGTCTGTCTGTCTGTCTGTCTGTCTGTCTGTCTGTCTGTCTGTCTGTCTGTCTGTCTGTCTGTCTGTCTGTCCTTTTTCACGTGTCAGTTTATCCGCCGGTTTGACTACCTACCTAAAATAGCTCAAGTGTACTTGTGAACTCCTCGTGAGACCTGGGGCGTCGTGTGCTTTAGAACACTGAATAGTTCATTCACCAAATCCCCCTCACACACACCCCTTCTCCTGATCAGTTGATCAGCGGCACACACAACCCCTCTCCCCCTCCCCCACCCTCCTGTACTAAACAGACACCCTGCTTTCAGAGGCGCCGACATAAATAAATTATTTGGGCTTTCATGGGAGAACAAGTGGAAGGCGAGTGAGTGTTAATGCAGCCTCTTACAAATGTAGCAGCGGGTTTCAATTATTGTTTCAAGCTTTGTTCAAGAGAGTAATAATAGTAATGATGTTCTTCCATTGCAGGTGATGATGACCAATCCTTTCACCCACTGGTGACTAGATTAGGTTTTGTGATTGCGCAGGTGGCGAATAAGGCTAATTCTAGCAACGAAAGTTTCTGTGTTGTGTGGACAGGGAATTGACACCGCATCTGTCAGGTGATTTGTATCAGTGCTTTCATAGCATGTATTTTCTGCATTGCTGCTTTAGCTCTAGGAGCTTCGAGGTCCATAGCTCCTCGATGAAGAAAGACTCTTTGGCTTCTGATTTCTATTTCTCAATGGCTTTCCCCTGAAATATTCCCACGATTCAAAATAATTTTTTTTTCGTTGTTGTTGTTGCTCATGTTATTTTTCTGGACACATTTTCGTTTAGTAGTTTGCCATTTTCATCGAAAAGGTGGACTGTCGGTATCAATGTCGAAACCAACGCAAACGATCTGCTGACAAATCGTCACCCTGTCACAAACCCGGCACTCTGGCATTACAAATAGCGTTCGCAACGCCTAAGCCACAGGGGCCAATTTTTATTACGTTGCTACTTTATACTTGTTAATACCTTACAGGTTTCACTGATCGATAACCAGAGCTTTCTCTTCAGCGCTTCTGTAATATACAACTTTTGGTGAGTCCCGTCACCTTTGTTTAGGAAGTTTGTGATGAGTACCGGCACCTTTGTTTAGGAATATTGTGATGAGTACCGGCACCTTTGTTTAGGAATATTGTGATGAGTACCGGCACCTTTGTTTAGGAATATTGTGATGAGTACCGGCACCTTTGTTTAGGACTATTGTGATAAGTACCGGCACCTTTGTTTATAAATATTGTGATGAGTACCGGCACCTTTGTTTAAAAAAGGGTGCGTGGGGTTTGAATAGCGAAAGACATTCAACCCCATCAGGACCGCGTCACGAGCCACCGACACAAAGTGCTACTATTCAGATGGGGATCACAGGGCACAAGGATCAGAAACCCTGTTCAACAGTTGGGTTATATTTAGGGGTAGCACTTAAAATAACCTCAAAATAATACATATTCAGATAACGACGTGAATGGGGATTCCGGTGGAATCACATCGTCCGTTAGGGGGTATCATGTTCTACGGGTGATACCCGACCGTCATGCAGCTACTGTAGAAAAAGTAAATGGTAGAAACATCTTGAACATGGAATGTCAGAATACTTGTACAAAACGGAAAGCTGGATAACATCAAGATGGAAATGAAGAGAATGAATATCAACATATTAGGAATTAGTTAAATGCGATGGCCAGGAGCAGGGGAAAAGTATTCAGATCAGCAGAGAATTATTTAATCGGGTGGGAAGGAATATAGTAAGGGAGTTGGCATTATTTTGGATCCAAAGAACTCAAAAACTGTGAAAGGATTTTGGACAATATCTGATAGAGTACTTTTAGTAAAACTTCGCGGCAGACCGTTTGACATCAACTTAGTACAGATTTATGATCCAACAGCAGATAGTTCAGAGAATATTGACGCATTTTATGACGTGTTAGACATGGCTGTTGATCAATGCAAAAATTGTGAAGTAACAATGGTACTTGGAGATTTCAACCTGAAAATAGGAAGTGAAAAAGTGTACGGAATAACGGGTGGCTATGGCCTAGGAGAAAAGAATGTCAGAGGTGACAGATTAATAGCATGGGCTGAGTCGCGCAGCATGATAATAGGTAACACCTGGTTTAAACACCATCCTCGAAGATTGTGGACTTGGAAAAGTCATGGTGATAATGTCCGCAATCAGATTGATTATATTTCGATGTCAAGAAGATTCCGGAGCAGGTTAGTTGGAGCAAAAGCTAAACCAGGAGCAGACTGCTTTAGTGACCATGTTCCAGTTGTAGGACAAATTAGAATAAAACTAAAGAACATTAGAAAAACACCACAGAACATCAAGTTAAATTTAGGAATTCTTAGAATGGATAAAGAAGTAAAGGAACAGTACAATGTCACTGTACAAAACCGGTATAGTGGAATGGAAATTATACAGACTATTGATGAACAGTGGGATATGTTGCGTGAGTCGATTCAGCAGACATCAAAAGAGTCAATCCCATCAACCCAAAGAGTTGCAAAAAAGAAATGGATGTCAACCGATATTCTGCAGTTGATGGTTGAAAAAAGGAAGAAAAAGAATGATAAAGAAGAATATTCTAGAATATAAAAAGAAATAGTAAACAAATGCAAAGTGATTAAAGAAGCCTGGCTGAATCAAATGTGTACAGAGATTTGGGAAAATCACAGGAAAGACTCACATTCCATGTACCAACAGATAAATATGTTAACAGGAAAGATGACACATAACAGCACTGGATATTTGAAATCAAAAGATGGTGACTTATTAATGGGACATAGTAATATAATTAACAGACAGTGTATATAGGGGAACTGTATGATGATAATAGACCAGATGTAGAAGTGCAGACCAACAATGATGGTCCACCAATATTGACTGCAGAAGTTGAGGATGCAATACATTATATGAAGAAAGGAAAAGCACCCGGGCCAGACAACATCTCACTGGGGGAAATCGAAGCACTGGGAAATTTTGGAATTAAAATAATAACTAAACTTTTAAATGATATTTATAACAGTGGGTAAATTCCAAATGACCTTTTAAATCCATAATTATAGCTCTGCCAAAGAAACCAGGCACTTCAAAATGTAAAGACCATCGCACAATAAGTCTTATGAGTCACATGACTAAGATTTTACTGAGAATAATTATGAGAAGAATAAGAAACAAAATTAAACCAGAAATCAGCGATGAACAATGTGGATTTGTAGAAGGAAAAGGTACAAACAATGCCATATACATCCTAAGGACATTGTCAGAAAGAGGATAAGAAGTAAAGACCGATTTGTACTTATGCTTCATAGACTATACAAATGCATTTGACTGTGTGAAGCATGAAGAAGTAATCAAACTGTTAGAAAAATTAAACATTGATGAAAAAGATCTACGAATAATAAATAATATGTATCGGCAGCTATAAGAATTAACAACCGTTTAGGCACATTTTAAAGCATAAAGAGGGGCGTACGACATGGATGTGTACTTTCACTTGATTTTTTTTTAAATATACAGTGAATATATAATGAGATCTTTAATTGATATGCCTGAAATTGTGGTTGGTGGACACAATATAAACAATTTACGTTATGCTGATGACACAGTCTTGATAGCAACAAGTCAGAAAGAAACACAGGAAATGATAGACATTGTGGTGTTAGAAAGTGGAAGAATAGGCCTCAGTTTGAATAATGGGAAGACAGAAGTAATGTTGGTATCAAAGAAACAAATTATTCCTAAATGTGTAATAAAAGTCGATGGTGTTATTTTAGGACAAGTACAAAAATGTAAGTATCTCGACACATGGATAACATCAGATGGAAGATGCATAACTGAAAAAAGAAACAGAATTGGACAGAAAAAACTGTATTTTTTAAAATGAAAAACATCTTGTGCAATATATCCTTGTCATTGAGAGTTAGAAACGAATTCGTGCTTGCTAGATTCATCCAGTTTTAACATATGGCTGTGAAACCTGGACAATCGGTAGGCAGGCCAAACAATTTCCAGAGGCCTCAGAGACGTGGTTTTACAGAAGAATGCTTAGAATACCTTGGACAACCAAAAAGAGCAACCAAGAGGTTTTGAAAGAGGCGGGAGGCCGAAGACAACTTATCACAGACATCAGAAGGAGACAGTTATCATTTTTCGGCCACGTTATGAGAAGAAGGAAAATAGAACATGTTGTGACCACTGGAAAGATCTGTGGAAGGAGGGATAGATGAAGACAACAAGAGAAGATGCTTGACAGTCTTGTTGCATGGCATGGAGGTGTGTCGGCACACGAACTGATACAGGCTGCAGGAGATCGCAGAATATGGAGAGGCATGATCGCCCACGCCAGTCGGCAAGGCACCTGATGTTGATGATTAGGACTTTAAAAAAATAAAAACACTTTGTCCCAAATTATGGCGGATTAGGGGAGAAGTGTGGAAAGGGGCGAGGGTGGCAGCGGGAAGAGATGGGGGGGGGGGTGGAGGAGGAAGGGGGATCCTATATATACCAGTATGTGAAACGGGATTACAGGTTACACAATCTAAGCAATTAGGACCCTAAAACCTTACGTGTTTTACATGTGTGAGAATTTACCCTGGCCGCCAGGTGTGTATGTGTATAGGGCTGGTAACTGGTGTGTCCAGTGTTTGCACAGCCAGTAGAGTAAACTGAATGACATGAACTGACGGCAAACAGGGTCTCTATACACTTGTCGTTACAAAGAGAAAGGAAGATCTTTTAGGCGTTATAAAGAGAACAGAAAATCTTACAGGCGTTATAAAGAGAAAAGAACGCCCTGCGACAAAGACTGACAGTACACGCTTTATGTTTCCCGTATGGGTTCAGAAGCCCTATTTTCGACGGAAACAAGATTAGACACACTGTCCTTATTAATGATGTGTTAAAATGGGATTAATTAAGGGCATGCTTTGGGCTGGATGGCAAATATTGCAGCTTGAACAACAATGCATTGTGCAGCTGGCTTTTAAGGACAAAAACAGAAAAAGAAGAAGAAGAAGAAGAAGAAGAAGAAGAAGAAGAAGAAGAAGAAGAAGAAGAAGAAGAAGAAGAAGAAGAAGAAGAAGAAGAAGAAGAAGAAGAAAAAGAAGAAGAAGGAGAAGTAGAAGAAGAAGAAGAAGAAGAAGAAGAAGAAGAAGAAGAAGAAGAAGAAGAAGAAGAAGAAGAAGAAGAAGAAGAAGAAGAAGATGAAGATGAAGAAGAAAAAGAAAAAGAAAAAGAAGAAGATGAAGAAAAAATAGAAAAAGAATGATTGAACGAATGAACGAACGAACGAACGAACGAACAGAAAACTTTCAAATGTTTAGAAATTGGGCACTCAGGCTTGCCTTACATTCGGCCTTTTTGACCTGATTCTTTACATAGGAGGAGAAAAAGGGGGAGTAAAATAAGTAAGTAAAGATCCCCTTTTGACGCCTTTAGGCGGATCGGGCACATGGGAAGAGTCCCATATTTTTACAGACCATCGGCACTAGGTTAGTCATGTGGTCAGCGCCGGGAAGGAGGGGAAGAAGAAGATTTAAATGCGGACCGTTATCTTGGCTTCCATGCAGTTGTATGCGAATCACACCGTGGAATGAGATTAGGGCAATACTACACAATATTTGCAGCTGTGAAACGACACGCCATTTATTGCGTTGGCCAGATCCCCTTATATAAACTCTGACGGAAATCTGTATGTGTACGTCCACTTATCGACTTTGATCTGGTTCCAGCACTTGAGAGGTCTCGCTTATAAATATGCAGACTGTTGGTTGCGACAGAAAGAAACACCCCTAATTAAATTACTCCTACGACATGCATGTTAGATGGCAGTGGGAATATTATTCGCCCCCCCCCCCCCCCCCCCCCCCCCCCCAAAAAAAAAAAAAAAAAAAACCACAACAGGGGAAAGTTACTTTAGTGAGATTAGCAATAATATATTTTTCTCTAGTCAGTCAACTCCTAGAGCATGTTGAGAAAGGTGGAGACAGACATGCTCTGTGCAGAGTGGCAGGCATCACTTCAGAGGTCCCGGCTAGTTAGCATCCTTTGGATATTTTATCCATGTTCTGTCGGTGTGTTCGGAAATGAGCAGGCAGATAGACTGGCCGGTTCTGCTCCACCTGGTAGTGAACTGATGTATTATGTTTAATTAAGGGCATGCTTTGGGCTGGATGGCAAATATTGCAGCTTAAACTACAATGCATCATGCAGCAGGCTTTTAAGGACAAAAACAGAAGAAGAAAAAGAAGAAAGAAGAAGAAGAAAAAGAAATAGAAAAAGAATGATTGAACGAACGAACGAACGAACGAACAGAAAACATGTTGATTGTTTTGAGGGCCCATTGGGAGCGAGTGAACAGTGTCGAGGCACAGACAGATCATTATGGTCTGAGGAGAATGGCACTGCGAGGAGTTACAAGGGGATCTGGCCGGCGCGCGACACTTAGGGGAAAGGCCAGACTGATTTACAGTCAGACAGTTCCTGGTACCATCGGAATTTTAACTCTCCGCTTGCTGCTGAAGATGGAGACGGAGCGCTTTTGAGGGTGTCCAGAGTGCTGTGATGTCGATTTTTAATTCATTCAACATTTTCTAGTCAGTCAGTCAGAATCTTGCTTACATAACAACCCTTTGGAAAACCTTTCGATTACAAGCGAGATGTCCTGCGCCCCATAAACCCATCTAGAGATCATCCACCACATCCTGCATCCATATTCTCTTTGGTCTTCCTCTTCCTCTCATCTCAGGCATTTAACCCTTAGTTATTGTCTTTTCATGACGTTTCAAGTTACAAAAATATTTCAATTTTCCATGTTTTATCGTCTTTAATAGCCAACCTTCTTTAATATTCAGTTCTTTAAGTATGGATGCATTTGTTGTTTTCTTTACCCATGATAGTCCTAGAACTCGTCAAAAACATTTGTATTCAAAGGCATTTAGGAGCTCCCTCAGCTTGTTTAGTAAGTGTCCAGGTCTCACAGGCGCATGTTGCAATCTAGTGACGATCGGAGCACTATCCCTACGTAGACTGTATTTCATCTGGGTTTCGATCTGACATCACAGCATTCAGGACAGACCAGCCCAACTATCTGTATGCTCTTCCCCACACACCTGAAAGGCCCGGACAAAATATCCATGTAACTTTCACGTATCCTTAAGAAGATTCTGCTGTTTACCCAGTCCCCGCATGTGTAGACGCTGGCATACCGACTACATGAGTCCGTTGTTATGATCGTATAGGCATTTCATGTCCAAATTCTGTCCTAACACAACAAACAGACAGAAAGACAGGCAGACAGACAGAACTAACGAACTGTATTTTTAAAGGGTTAAGAATTGGTCACGCAGGCCCGAGTTGGACAAACAGACAAACAGGCAGGCAGGCAGACAGATAGATAGAAACATACACACAGCAGAGGGATAAAGAGAGAGAGAGAGAGAGAGAGAGAGAGAGAGAGAGAGAGAGAGAGAGAGAGAGAGATAGGCGACCACATTTAAGATATAATTGTAATGAAACACACTGTATTGTTAAAAAATGCTCATTTTTATAAATAATTGTAAATCAAGCAAAAGAAGTAAGCACACTGTATTACTATAACTCCAGAGAAGCATGATTTTTCTGAAAGTAAAATATATATATATATATTTGGGGGAAGGGGGTTGGGGTGGAACTACAAAAAGGTTTTCACAGAAATGTATAAAGTATCATGGGCTGTTTTTTTTAGAGAAATGGTCTTTGCCATCTTTAGTAATCCAAGCCCTTGAGGTTCATTGCTGCAGGTATCACGTGTCTCCATTCATCTCTCTGGTTGGCCTTTTTTTTTCCAGCTGGTGACAAGTGTTTGTAATAAAAACAAACTATTCTTTAATGCCTATAGGCGTATTGGGCATATAGGGCTACACCTATAATTTATAGACCAATCGGGATTTGGAGGGTGAAGTAGTCAGCATCACGCCGGCTACCTTTACTTCCCAGGACTCCACCTTGTGCCCATTCAAGGCTAGGTCGACTTTGAAGCCAAGGTCATTTTTAAAAAAGGTACTGTAACGACCCGAACATACGAATTTCCAAACTGCTGGCGAGCATCTAGCCGCTACCCCACGGTGGCTCCCCTAAGTGTTAGTAGACTTGCCTATATATTTGATCTCTCCACTGTCATCTACCGTCTTCGCTGTTTGTTGTCTAGCTCTCATTCCTCTTTTGTGTAAAAAAGTTTATGTTTCTCTGTTATCTGCACTTTTCTTTATTATTTCCCCAGCCATTTACAACAACAACAACAATTCAATAGTCAGGTCACATACTCGTGTGTAAATATGTGTATGCATCCCGATCAACATCATGATGTGTCATGTCGATGAAGGTAAGTGACTCGGGCCCTCCCACAATCCCCAGGGATAAGCTCAGTGTTCTTGTTTCACCAAGTCATGTGACTAAGACATCCAAGCATCTGTCTCGATGGACTTCTTGCTCTTTTCCATCAAACTTGCCAGTTGCTGCCACGTTCTCGAGTCCGTTCCTTCAGACATCATATCAAATGGACCACTAAAATCACATTTTTCTATTCATTTCTAGGTTTTCATCTGTCTTGAGGAGGCTTGTTTAGTTTTGTGTATCTTTCATTCCGTGATATCTTTGCAGTCCCTTCAAAAACAATATCTTTGTGGTCAGTAGCTGTTTCTGAGCTTGTTTGCACATTGTCAATGTCATTTACACACACGTGTGTATGTATATATATATATACACACATATATAATTTCAGTCACTGCTGACACAACTGATCCTCCGTGCTATGATGTTAAACTGCCCAGAATCATCTCTCTCGGTGTCTCTCTCTCACTGCTCTACTGTGAATACCATGTATGTATATATGTATGTAAATTAAAACAAAGTACTCTTGTCATGCTTTTAGTGCACTGAGCGTATATGTGACAGAACATATCAATAAATGGCTCCATGCACAGCTAAGTAGAGATCTAGTTTCAATATCTACGATGAAAAGATCATCCAGTTCTTTGATAAGACCTTATTTGCTTGGTTCTGGAAATGTAGTTGATAAGGATTGTGCCTTCAGAATTGATATTTACTAAAAGTAGCCAAGGCCATATCAATAAAATCGAACTGCCCAGCTTTATGTAAACAAAATGACATGAGCATTTTGTAGCCACCATTGTAACCACATTGAATTTCCAGTGGCAAGACAAACAGTCTAGCCTGGCAATGCAGTTTATATATTTCAGTGAAAAGGATTTTTTTTTTTTCTGTTTGTAATGCTTCATTTTATGTTACAGTAATGTACTTTTTGATTGGCACTCAAATGGTGTGACTCAGTAGGATGTTGGCCCCCTTCATTTCCTCATTTCGGATTTGAACTATTGACTTTTGGGCCGGTAGATGAGTGACTGACTGACTGAATTTCTACCCCACCAGGACATCACACAAGTGATAAACACCCGATGACACAATGTGCCACCATCTGGATGAGGATCACTGGTGGAGAGGTCCCAGAAAACAGCATTCAGCCATTTGACCATATTTATGGCCTTGCTATATTGCAGCCCCTGGCAAAAGCCAGGTCGGGGCTTCAAAATAACGAAAAATTTCATCTCACAAGGAGATGGCTGTTTCACTAGATGAGTGTCTCTCACTTATGTACATAACATGGTTAAGAGAATTTAAAAAAAAAAAAGGCAAACAATATTAAACACATTTCTTCTTCTTTTCATTACCCAGGCCAAGTGGCTTTGGTAGTAACGTCTCTCAAAAGACTTTGTCTCATGTACCTTTAATAATTTCTGACATAGTTGATCTTCCATGCCATGATATCAAATTGTTGTCTCTGCGTCTTCCTCTGCCTCTTTTTTCTTTCAACTTTCCCACCATTGTGATTTGCTCCAATTACCTCTTTCTTAGGCTTAGGACATAGATCAAAGAATTAAGACTATCTTCTTCTGATATGGGCAATCAGTTTCCCTTGTGCCTGAGAGGCAAGGAACCAACAGTCTGCACATACATAAGTCATATCTGTCAAACAGATGCACACACAACACTCAGGTTCTGAAACAGGACTGCAGTCCGGATGTGGACGAACAACCAGAACTTTCCGCCAGAGTTTACAGCCAGTGAACACGAAGAAGAAGAAGAAGTCTCCCGTGTGAGTCATTTCTTTCAGGTTGCTTATTTCCTTCATCCTTTTTTTGTTAAATTCATCTGGTGTATTCTTATCATTTGTCTACAAAACTGTATCTTCCACATAACTTTTCACTAACCATTTAACTGTCCATGATTCATAAATAAATTCCCCCCCCCCCTTTTTTCACGCCTTTCGGCGCATCGGGCATATGGGCAGAGCGTCCCATATTTTTACAGACCATCAGCACTCTGTGGGTAATGTGGTCAGCATTACGCCGGCTGTCTTTACTTTCCCAGGACCGCCCATCCTGGTACCCATTTTAGGCTGGGTCGACCTGCGACGTCCCATACCACGACAAAAATCCACGCAGCCTGCAGTGGGTTTCGATCGCGGTATGCTGGCTTACGAGTCGGACTCGCAACGCCTTAGCCACGGACACCGCTATAAATAAATTTAATGTACAATAAATCTTCACAGGCAGCAATGATACAAGGAAAAACGGGCAAAGCATTATGAACTGCATATTAATAAATATTTACGGAATATAGTTTTCTTGTAATATGCTCTCAAAATCTTAGTATGTGAACTTATGAACATCATTTTTAAAATGTTGATATTTTTTTGTTAACATTTATCAAATGTGTATATTAAATTATAAACAGCACAGCTTTTATAAATGTTTAAGGAATGTAGGTAATCTGCCTTAACTATTAGGTAAGCATTAATGTGGAAGTTCAATTATAGACATAATAATTACAAATCAAAGGACTGAAGTGCTTGTACAGTAAACATTTCCACATCTAAGTCACAAAAATAACAAACATCACAGAATCATACTTTTCTTTGTTCAAAAAATACCCCCCAAAAAAAAAACATTTTTAAAAATTTGAAAGAATGTAATTCTCATTAGTTAAATTTAGAAAAAAGAAACAAAATAAATTTTTGGAATGTTGAAGGAATGTAGTTTTTATACCATAAACATTTCTGAATTTAATAAAATGTATAGGCATTTCATTTTGGAATGTAAAAGAAACATAAATCTTTTAAATGTTGTAATAGTGTAGTTCTTATAAATGTTGAAAATGTATATTTTTTCTAAATGTAGAACTAATGTTGAACTTGAACAGCTGCTTGTGTATCCTTTAAAGGATAGTCTGGTAGTCTGGTAGTCTTAGTTTCAGCTTCATAGCAAACGGGTCGCCCCATCTTTGCTCCGCTCCTGTGCCAACGAAAAACACTCAGAATGTTTATCACAGTCCCTTGTGGAAAGATTGACAGACTGCTGTCTCAGCATATCTAGCGTACACTCACTTTAAAGCATACGGTAGCCATCCGTAGTGCTAACACAAACAGTCCAATATTAGAAATGCAGTTCATCACTGATGATAGCAGAACTTGTCGCCAACAGATCAGCAGTTGCCCATGCGATCAATTGTTATCACATACGTGCACCGCGAACATTGCACGACAGGCATCACGCCATTTTCTGTATCTACAATTCACACCACCACGTTGGTCACAGTCGAAAATACATTCCAAATGCAATCCGCAGCTCACAGGGTCACGCCATGCATTCAACTCAGAAGCTGGGCGACGAAACTATATCCAGTCTACAAATGGAGCAAAAATACTTCGGCCACCGTCCGGCAGAAGCAAATAATTTGCCTCCGCTTCGAACAGCGCCGCTGTCTAGCGTCCATTTTAACCGGAAGTTAAAGGATGTTTTTGGCAGCTTAACTAAACAGTTTTGCCTTCAGTAGACTGCAATTTACTGCATGGGGGGATGCCCCCATACTATTACTGATACCAATGCAAAGTAGTCTGCTGTCAAATCACCTATAGCTGAAATCAATCCTGTTATTTTGGAATTACAAATCTTATTTGCAGCACCTAAGCCCTAGAAGTCAGCCATTATAAGTAAACAAGTAAAGGGCACTTTTCCATGCCTTCAAGTACACTGGGTACATAGGGCTAGACCTATACTTTATAGACCAAATGGTACTTGGTGGTTGAGGTGGTCAGCATCATGCCGGTTGCCTTTACCTCCCAGGACTGTACCTGGTACCCACTCAAGACTGGAGTGACCTGGGATCCAAGGTCATTTTTTGAAGTGTCCGGTCCCTGTCAGGATCTGAACCCACGACCATCTGATCCAGAGGCGAGCATCTAGCTGCTAGAGCACAGTGGCTTCCTGTTAATGGAAGGTAGTTCTTCTAAATGTTATTGGAATATAGTTCTTCTGTTGTTAACTTGTCTAAATAAAAAAAAATCTTTAACGTCACTGTTCAGAAAAGTGAAGGAATGCAGTTCTTATGTAAACATTACTGATCTTTGAAAATAATAAAGTAGAGAAACGTGTTGTCATGTTTGAAGCATATTAAAATACACAAGTGTATGACTACATATATAAGGAGTCTGTTAGACCACCATGCCGTCTTTCCCAATGCTTGCACAGACACAGACTGAGAAGATGACACTCAGAAGCTGGAAAAAGAAGGGGGGAACATATTACTGTTAACAACAATGAAGATATCTTTTTATATACGCCTACATATACACACACACATATACATAAATATATATAAAAATGTATATTTTTTGGGGTGTGGCCATAAGGCTAGGGATTTGAAAGAGGAATCTCCTGAGCTGAAATATGGCACCATTCAGAGAGGGAATTGAAGACAGCTGATCGTGAAACTAACTAAAAGAGTGAGGAAGAGGATGTGAAGAGTAAGAAGAAGCAAACAAAAACAAAAAGGGAAGAACTAAAGAATGAAGAAAAAGAAAAAGAAAAAAGACACACATAACAAATGAAGGAAGGAACTTTCTTTTCAAATGGTCACAACATACAGACAGACAGGCAAACAGATGGGGGAAGAAAAAGAAAGAAAAACGAATCTGTCAGGTCAGCATTGTAAATATGCATGTATGGGAGAGCCACATCAAGCACAACATAGTATACAGGGTACAATGTGTGTGCAATTTCACTGACAAGGATATCAGTTCTTCTTCTTGACATTCATTGGTGTCCTGTGCGGATGTGCACTTAAACACACCAACATTGACATAAGCATTACATAGTGTTGTTAGGAGATTTGAATCTAGGGATTGGCAGTGGAGAAGTTCAAAAAGGCAGATGTGTGGTTGGGCCTTGGTGGATCCTAGAGGAAGATTTACCCCGGAATTCCACTGAGAAATTTCAGCCTGGTGCTGTGGTAATACTGCCATATCTGCAGGAACCAGGATTATTTGAATCTATTGGTTTAAGGGGATGTTGAAATGACAAAAATAGTGAATTTGGGTCAGGTTGTCAATTTTCGGAAAAGTTTATTTCTATACACCTTATTATGTCTTCTGTCAGAATCACTACTTGTTTTTGTCAAAATAAAATTATTTAGATGAAATAATAATATTTTACTGAGCTAACTCAGTGAAACTGCTGGCTAATCATGAAGGAATGACATGGTCATGTTCATCCATACTGGACTGCAGATGGAACTTGTTGAAGTAACCGTTAACGTTTCAAGGTCAAGCCGTTGACCCGTAGAGACACTGTGAAGTAGAAGGGATTTACTGTATCTATGATTAGATGTTCTAAGAGGGTGGAAGTTTGTTGGTTGGTTCTTTCTTTTTTTTTGTCGGTTGTGTAATAGACTGATGGATGGAAAATATGAATCCAAAACAATATGCCCAGCTGTGAGCGGGAGTAAATGAACATTTTTCTTTTGATCTTATAAATCACACAGCAAGAGATGCTGATTATAAAAACAACGTTTAAAGAAGAAAAAAAAAAGGGGGGGGGGGCGTGGATGTAGGGGTGAAGGGTGCAGCCAGGTTCCTAGATCAAGAATCCAAGCATGACTTAAGTGCGTAATTATATATTTACACACCCACACACATATATATATATATATATATATATATATATATATACACACACACACATACACACATTTTGTGCCAACCGAAAACATATAAATTATCATAGAAATAATATGTTTCTTCTTTTTTGTGTGTTTACAGGCTGTGAGCTGTACTGAAATATCCTGGTTGTTCGTCCATTTGTACCCTAGCTTTGTACCAGTGTCTGAGTTTTGCTATAGTTTTGCGTATACATACGTTTTGCTCCCTATTTGTGTGCAGCTGGTAGTTCCTTGCCACTCGGGCAGACACATCCAGCTTCAAAGGATGTCCCCATTAGTTGACTCCTACAACATGATTGTGATGGGGGGGGGGGGGGGGTGTAGTGGGTCTAACTTTTATTTTCCTAACTATGGAGGCCCCAGGATCCACACGAGGAATAGAAATAGTCTGACATGTATAAACCAATTAACACAATGAGAACTGCTTTACATAGTTAGAGGAGGGCGTGTGTGCGTGTGTTGTAGAGAGTTCCCCCCCCCTCCCCTTCCTCATGTCTTCCATCCCTTTCTCGCCATCTTTCAACAATAATTTGAGTGCAGGCTGAGATGGGGGCAGAATTCTCCATCTCGGCACCCATGGACTCACCAAGATAACAAGGACGGCCACAGCAACTCCAGCAATAGCTGCGATATGATCCTCCACCTCATCCATCAGCTTGTCGATACATCCCTGAAAGTACGAGAAGAAACCAAATGTTTGCAGGATGCCATATAATTTTTTTTTTTTTCAACAGCAGAAATACCTTCAAAGATGTACAACTCTGTTATTAGATTTCTTAGGAGATCACAAGTTTTCTCTCTTGTCCTTACGAGGTGCGTTCGCAAAGCTTAAGCCACAGACGCCGACACATTAAAAACAATACTGTCTTTAATATTCCTTTTAATAAAAATTAAACAATATATTTCCATTATCCAATAACTTAAAAGGCGCAGATATTTTGAAGTGTTTTTTTTTCTTTCTGAAATTAGCTGAGTAAGGTAAGGGATCCGTTTCCAAACCTTTAGGGGTTGTAGGCATATAGGGCTAGACCTATATTTTATAGACGAATAGGCACTTGGTGGGTGATGTGGTCATTATCATGCCAGCCGCTTTTACTTCCCAGGACTTTACCTGGTACGCATTTAGGGCTTGATCGACCTGGGAGCCAAGGTCATTTCTGAAAGAAGAACAAATGTCAGGCACTGTCAGGACCTGAGCCCATGACTTTCCGATCAGCTCCTTTTGAGTATCTAGCCGCTTCACCACGATGTCTCCCTGTATGCTTAGCTGGTGTCAGTTAAAATGGCAGGGCATCAGGGCTTTAGTCAGCGTAGGGCCTCATCAATTTTAAATCCGGCATTGACTATGGTACCACTTTTTAGGATAGTGTTGGAAAATGGGTCTTAAGTCTGAAGATTTAGGGTGCATTATATACACTTTACTTTATTAGTAATCAGTTCTTCATCTTCTGCTTTGGTTTCCACCTCTTCGTCTGCTGCTGCTGCTGCTGCTGCTGCTGCTGCTGCTGCTTCTTCTTCTTCTTCTTCTTCTTCTTCTTCTTCTTCTTCTTCTTCTTCTTTTCCTTTTTCTTTTTCTTCTTCTTTTTCTTTTTCTTCTTCTTCTTCTTCTTCTTCTTCTTCTTCTTCTTCTTCTTCTTCTTCTTCTTCTTCTTTTTCTTTTTCTTTTTCTTTTTCTTTTTCTTTTTCTTCTTCTTCTTCTTCTTCTTCTTCTTCTTCTTCTTCTTCTTCTTCTTCTTCTTCTTCTTCTTCTTCTTCTTCTTTTTCTTTTTCTTTTTCTTCTTCTTCTTCTTCTTCTTCTTCTTCTTCTTCTTCTTCTTCTTCTTCTGTTTTCTATACCACAGTGTGGTACAGGATTTTGAACAACTGACGCCAAGTTGTTCTCTCCTGTGCTATTGAGTGTAGCTCACACCATGTCCTACCTATTTTTTTTTTAAATCTCAATCTCTAACTTCCTTGTCCAGATGTTTTTGGTCTGATTCTATTATTTTTAAGTCGTTGGTTGTCTCAGTGGAAAGATATTCTTCTAATGTTTTGTCAATGTGTGTCCTATCTAATGCTTTCCCTGTTTCTCCACCTCTTGGCCCACTATAACTTGTTCAGTTCTCTCCCAAAGCTCACTGTTAGTGATTCTATCATACTTTTTAATGACTAGTCAATTGTGAGGATTATCATCCCTGCACTCCGGTAAAATTCATAAGTGCTCCCATCTTCTTCTCAAAAACTCAACAAGTGTAAAATGATTGATTACATCTGTTCAGCATTGATAAATCAAACATCTTGTCCCCTTGGAGATATGTTAATTTCTTGCAGCTCCAGATTGCACCCCCAGTGCTCATCAACATAGACAGTGATGTGTAGTCATCCTCATTGCCGAGTTCGTGTTCGCGGTAAGTGATGCGAACTTCATTTATAACACCACTTCTGTCCAGCACCAAACCCGCAATAGCAGCCATAGTGTCTGCAAGATAATCTTCATGATTCTTTCCACGAACACCCACATGAATGGCACAAAGACAAAGGTTAGGCGAGTGATTTGAAGTGTTTAATGTTGCAATTCATTCATACCTGATAAGCCCAGCTTGGATTTACTTGAGCATAATAATTGAGTCACTAAGTATGCATGCGTTTGTGAACTCTAGAGTGCCCAGCCATGTTAATCTACTTATTACAGCCGCGGTTTCTGTTGTGAGGCTGCTAGTTGTACAGCAAAGGTGCACTTTATCTCACTGGTGCCACCCCCCCCTTTCCCTCCGGCCCCGGCTTCCCCTTTTGCAGCTCAATTTGAAGGCCCAGGCACTTGATTTGCCCCGAATTACTGACATCTTACTGACTGTATCTTCAGTACTACTTAGCCTACGAGAGTACTGAGTACTACTAGACGCTACATATCAAAAAGCAAGTGCATTTATATACCAGTTAACACCATTATTAAGACTTCAAAACATAACTATCATTATAAAGAAACAGATTATAAACAGCATATTCATTCCAACATGAAGCTACGAGAGCCAAACATGGACGCTATCTAAAGGCCATCTTGGAAAAATCATCACTTGCGAGATGAGATGTCTAAGAAAAGCCGCCAGTCTAACCATTCAAGATCGAGTGAATAATGATACCATCAGACAAATTGTGGGAATGACCAAATGTATTAGATTTATCGAGAAACAGCAGATAAAGTGGTTAAGCCATCTTGATGGAATGCAGCAGGATCAAATAATATCACAGGCACTACATCTCAGAAGATCAGCTACAAGAGGACGGCCGCAAAAATAGTCGATCGACAACATTAAAGACACTTTACGCCTTCACGGCATGACAATAGCCAATGGCAGCTAGCGTGCCCAGGATCGCAGATTAGTCCTCCCCACGGGACTTAACGGCAGAAGTGGCTTATGATGAGATGATAATGATGACCACTGACCCGTCAATTATGGCGATAAGAATGCCTTACCGTGGAATACAAAGCTGGGTTGTCTTCGGACACACTGTTGGAGCGCTGGACTGGCTGATTTGGTTTCGTCAAATCTGCAAGCTGACATATGTCCATTTTGTACCCTGTGTTACAGCAACTCTCAGGCACAAGTGGCGGGTTATTCCGAAACACAGCTGGAAAAAGTAAAAAAAAATTTTTAATGCAGTAATTTATTTTTTCAAGTTGTTATTATTTTTATGTGAGTTAAGCTGGATGTTATCCAGACATTATTGTTGAGTATCTGAGCTAAGCTCGATGTTATCCAGACCTTATTGATGAGTAACTGAGCTAACGTGCATGTTATCCAGACCTTATTGTTGAGTAACTGAGCTATGGTGGATGTTATCCAGACTTTATTGTTGAGTATCTGAGATAAGGTGCATGTTATTCAGACCTTATTGTTGAGTACTGAGCTAATAACTGACATCACAGCACTCATGATATTCAAAATTTGGTGGTGCTAATAGCAGTCTGGATAAATGCTCGTCTCGCCTCTCCTCTGAGTGTGGAGTGTCATCTAGATCCCCTGGTAACTACTAGCTGTACCACTCTCCAGATAATCATCATGATCTATTCGTGTCTCTGCATTATTTACTTGCCCCCGAAGGGCCTTGATGACATCTAGCATGGCATATTTAATGTATGCCTTTAGTGAACCAGTAAACAGTGCGGAGACACACAGACATCATCCCGTTCTTAACTCTTTCAGAACTGAGCCAGTAAACAGTGCTGAGACTCACTGACATCATCACGTTCTTAACTCTTTCAGACTCATGAATTTTGAAAGACTTGCCTCACATCAATTTCCTTCCTGGAATATTCTAATGGTCGTTCTGAACATTAGAAACGAATACAGAGCCGCAGGCGAATCAGTGTGTACGGGACACACGATCGACGCAGAATGACATTTGTACAACTGGCTCGGCAAATAGTTTCCCCTTCAATTAAAAGCAGAGCATTTAATCAAATGAGGCAGACATAATACTGAACATGAATTTGCTAGGAAAGTAGATAGGGCTGGAGAGTTGGCTGGGAACATAGAGACTGTGACAAATGTGCTATGAGGTTCTTGATGATGATGATGAAGACGACGGTAAATAAAACAAATGAGCACAATAAACAATGAGCTGCTGTATGTTCATCATTCTCCTGATTTCAAATGAATGCTAAATTGAATGTGTAATTACTTGACTGATTTTTGAACCACGCGCTGGACTGCCAGAGAAACCATGATTTTTCGCTGTTCAATCCCCCTTGGACTCCACAGCATTTGAGCTACCAGACAAAAGGAAAACTTAGTAAATTATGTTTGTCAATAAAGTATTTTAACATAAAAACAATTACTAGAGAGAGCAAAATACGCACACATGTTCATACACAAGCTGCAACCTCAGTCTTTATCAGTGCACGAAACAACAGTTATCGTAAGTGTCTGTTATGTTTCCTTCTTCGAGCTGTATAGTCAATCTGTGTTTATTATTAAATTAGTTCCTGGTATTATTAAATAATTAAAGTCTTGGGAAGTAAAGGCTGCCGGCATGGTTCTGACCGCATCAACCACCAAGTGCCCATTGGTCTATAAAATATAGGTCTAGACCTGAAATTATGTACAAACTATCGAACTATTACCCTGATCAGTCATGCAAGTAAAATTCTACTAAAAATTATAATGAGAAGACTGCATAAGAAAATGGAAGAAGAGATTAATGTAGCTCAGGCTGGATTTAGACAGGGAAGAGGAACAAGAGATCATATATTCAACATGCGTTTAATAGTAGAGAAGTGTAGAGAATTTAATGTAAATCTGTTCTTATGTTTTGTGGATTATTCAAAAGCATTTGACTGTGTACAACATCAGAAGCTTTGGGAAATAATGAGGAATATGGGCTTTCCATCACATATAGTGCAGCTCATTAAAATGCTCTATCAAGACCAACAAGCAGCAGTCAGAATAGATGGAGAGACATCAGACTGGTTTGGCATCAAGCAAGGAGTCCGTCAGGGATGTGTGCTGTCACCGTATTTGTTCAACCTGTACGACGAAAATATAATGAGAAATGTAAGAGATGATATACAAGGAATAATATGATGCCCTAAACATCGGTGGGCATGAAATACCAGAAATTCGTTATGCTGATGATACAGTATTACTATCAACATCACAAAATGGTTTAGAAAACTTATTAACCTCACTCCAAAGAAATAGTGAAAATCATAACATATTTCTTAACATAGCAAAAACAAAGATAATGCATACAAACAAAACTGCCATGGAGAAGGAAATATATGTTGATGAGGAAAGATTGGAAGTGGTGGAAAATTTCGAATATCTTGGGTCACTGGTTACCAACAATGGTGACACAATGAAAGAAATTAAATGGCGACTATCAATTGCTCTTCAAAGACTAAAACAACTGAATAAATTATGGAATTGTACAGATAGAATTACAAAGGTCAGATTTTTAAGAGCATGCATCTTTCCCATTGCAACATACGCCTGTGAGACCTGGACACTTACTAAACAAGCGGAACAGTGCATAAATGCATTTGAATATAAATGTTACAGACAGGTTCTAAGAATATCTTGGGTAAAGAAAAGAACAAATGCATCCATACTTCAAGAGCTGAATATTGAAGAGGGTTGGCTTGTAAAGACAATAAAACAAAGAAAATTGAAATATTTTGGTCACTTGAAACGTCATGGAAGTCTAGAGAGAACAATAATGGAGGGGTATATGCCTGGGAAGAGAGGAAGAGGAAGGCCAAGGAGAAGATGGGTGCAGGATGTGGCAGATGATCTCCAGATGGGTGTATCAGACGCAGGACATCTTGCTCAGGATAGGAAGGTTTTCTGGAGGGTTGTTATGGCAGCGAGGTTCCGCGAGGGACATGCTACTGAATGAATGAGTCCTGTATGCCCAATTGGCGTGGAAATGGTTCTTGACTATACTTTACTATTGTTGAAGATTTTTCTGAAGGGGAGATATTGTTGCAAGTCACCTTCGCCATTACATCTCCCCATTGCACAGTATAACATTTTTGCCTGGAAATGACAGAACTGTGCCAGCATTAGTTCTATATAAACAATTTATTGATTGGCACTCATAGAAAGATAGAAGGACACACTAAATAGCGTAAAAATGTAACGTTATAGTACTGTGCCGGAGATCATACTTGTCACCTCCAAATGACGTGTGCGCCTCACTGTGGAAACGAGTGTACTAAAAACACAAACAGCTAGGCACCCCTAAAAAAGATTTCTTTACTGGACATGTATATCGTACAGCGTGAAATCCACAACTGAGGAATACGGACAGAATTCATCTCAAACCATTGAATTGACACCATAGTTTACATACATTTGTATTGGGCAAGCATAGGTCGAATAACAACACAACAACGATTTACAAGCACAGCAGACTACTAGTTCTACTGCTGTCATACCCTGTCATCATCATCATCATCATCAAGTACCTTGTCGATTGGATTTAGGTTGCATGCCTCTCTACAATCTGCAGTCCGCAACTGCATGTATAAGTTCGTGTTCTGACACGCCTTCATGTCATGACAAACAGATTTGTAAGAATCGTCTACCCTTTCATCCCCTGCTTCCGTTTCCACAGATCTTTCCAGTGGTCACAAAATGTTCCAGTTTTCCTGTTCTCATAACATCACCAAAATAATTGATGACTGTCTTTTTCTGATGTCTGATAAGTTGTCTTCGAGCATGCCCTATAAACGTCACTATTGTTAGTTAATATAAATCGCATTGGCACAGAGGCCTGTCAGTTTGAAGGCTTGAGGTTCGGATCGAGACAGATTAACACAGTTATCTCTATCACTAATAAGTGCCGTATCATGCATTTGTTGACTTATATATATATATGTGTGTGTGTGTGTGTTTGTCTGTGTGTGTATTTATATATATATACATATATATATATATATATATATATATATATATATATATATATATATATATATATATATATATATATAACATTTCTAACATTATCAGAATCTGTGGCCTAGGCGTTGAGAACGCGCTTCATAATGCTGGATTGTCTGGTTCGATCCTAGCTGCAGGCGATTTGGCAGCAGATCGCCTTGCGTTGGTTTTGACAGTGAACATAAAACTGCTCTAGTAAAATGACACGGTCACTCACTCACACAAATGCTGTGTCTGCTTTTTAAATGGAATGTTTGTTTGGCTTTCCCCGGCAGCTTTACAGAACAGCAACCAAGCAGGCAATAGGGCACCAGTGCAGCGATCAGCACGAGGTAAATCAAGCACAAGCTACAATCAGCTAAACCCCACAGATATCAGCACTTAGAGAACTGGACCAGACCAGACTCAAAACCCCAAGCACCACACCAGACTTAGGAAACAAAGAACCGGAATATCAGGTGTGACTACACACCACAAATAAAAGGAAACCAAATGTGATAGCCAAGGAACCTTTCTTCATATAGCAGGCCTCCGGGCTGCTGAAAAAGGATCAAATTTGGAATTTTTGTTGGACAACTGGAATTGGAATTAAATGGGCTGTGAAAGACACGCACATTTTTATTTTATTTTATTTTACTAGGCACCCAATAAACAAACCAATAGTAAAAGTAACGTAAAAGACCTCCACGCGAACTGGGCATATAGGGCTAGACCTATATTTTGTTTCTGACATATGAGCACTTAGTGGGTGATGTGGTCAGCATCACACTCGCTACCTTTATCTGTCAGAACTTTAGCTGGTATCCATTTGAGGCTGGATCAACATGGCAGCCAAAGTCATTTTTGCAGAATTCTGACTCCCTCAGGACCTGAATACAATACCTTCCGATCCGCAGTGGAGCATTTAGCCGCTACACAACAGCAGCAATCACAAACAAATCTATTAACTATAATATTCGTAAATATAAAAAAAAAATATTTAAGAAAGACCAGAAAAGAAAGAAACAAAATAAACTTACGTTTTTCTGAATATCGTTCCAAACATCAGTTGTCCGACGGTTGTCCTTGTTATTTGCCACATCAACGCCATATGTGTTGATTACCGACTTTTCCATTTCCTTGGCTAATTCATCCTTCAGCTGTTGGTTGGTAGGTAGAATATCAAAGGTGTTGATGGATGAACATGCTGTCATAGAACTAAACGGTTAATTAATAAAGATGCCCTTTCACCCATTTAGCTTACTGGATATACATATGCGTTTGTTTCTAGAGGAAAGATACTGGAACTCAAAAAAGTGGATAAAGAAGGTGCCGGTACTTAATAAAAAGTGTACAAATCAGGTGCCGGTACTCACCACAAGGTGTCTAAAATGGTGCCGGTAATCACAACAAATTGTCTAATAAAGGAAGGATGAAACGATGTCTAAAAGATGCCGGTACTGAGTGGGAAAATCGCAGGGAAAATAATAAGAGGGGGGGGGGGGAGCGAGACTAAGAGAAAAGACGCTGAACGGTTTGACATAATGGAATCAGGTGTAAGATTTTATTGAAAGTACACGAGAGAGATGGTGGTCGAAAATGTAGCTACCATTGCCACACGGCGTGGACCGTTTACTTATTTAAGAATCGACATCCTTGCACACCGGGCATACCCATAGGTGCTCCGACTTAAGGTGTAGATGAAAACTGTTCCCGTTGCACACACTGATAATTCAAGTCGTCATTCTCTTCCCTTCATACGTCCCTCCTTGGCTAATCTACACCAAGTTGCTCGTTCACACATTCTTACACATGACATTTCATCTAAGCTTGTGTCTTCTATCAGTTTTCGTTCATAAATGGTCTTCAGAATGTCTCTTTTGTACAGTAGGAGTGTTTCTGTAGCTATTCCGTTTGTAGCCAGAAAATCCGCTCTTTCATTGCATCGCACTCTTGCATAACCCCAGTAATATTTTCACGTGGGTCTCTGTACTGGTGACGTGCTGATGATTGGTATCCATTCATGCCACATTTGTCCATTTGAACTTTCTGCAATACCGACTTAAAATCAGTCACAGTAATTCCTTTGGTTTCTTTATTTTAAAATCGTTATATCCTTCGCTATTGAATGAAGCTCTCCCCATGCCCTCCTTATCTTTTTAACTTTGATCTCTAGCTTCCTTTTCTGTGTGTGTGTGGGTTTTTTTTGCCTCCCTTTTTTTATATGCCACTGTGGGTTGCAGTGCAAAGACATTCTAGCTATATTGTTCTCAGGTTCTCTTAACGTGTGTCCTATCCAACGACAGCGTCTTTTCTTCACTTGATGGTCTACTAGAACTTCCTTAGTTCTTTCTCTCCCAAAGCTATACATATATTATCGACTGAGGGTTTGATGAGGGGAAAAAATACAACTATAGAAGGCAATGGCAAAAGTTTTGAAATCTATTGTTCTTTCTGTGAAAAAAAAATTTTAATGTGAGAATGTCTTTCTATTCACACAAGCCATAACCAAGCAGGATTCCCTGTAGCACAGTGTAAAACTATCGTCTCCCAAGACGGTGAAGTGTCAGCGCCATGAATAATGTAATAGCTGCTGCTCAGTAGATATGTTGGATTGCCATCCTAAATGTAAGGTGTCTGTTTTAAATACGTCTAATTTTCTTCACGTTGTTCCTGGTTGTTCTATTTTAAATTCACTTTGTGTGAACTCCATCAAAATGTCCTGGCCACGAGCGCCAGGACCCTTAGGCTCAGGTCCCTTCAGGCCCCTCTGCCCCCCAAAATATTATTATTCCCTCCAAACACAAACCCCTCCAAACTCCCACAGTTGTAATGCTATTCAGATGGTTATAATACTGTATATGTAGTTTAACAATAGTTTACTAGCATACGTTGTTTGAATGATAATTGTAGAAGTTAGCAGTGACGGCTGAGGGAAACGTATGTGTTGAATATGATTGAATAAAGCCCTTTTCATTCCCGGGAAAGTCCAGTAGTGAAGAGGTGTTAGGCTATGAAATGAACATCGGCTAACACTAAACTTTACCCCCCCCCCCTCCCCCCGCCGGAACATTAGACTTTCCCGGGCACTTTCCACGAAATATCACAGTCCCGAGAGAGTGTAAAAAAAACGAAAAGTACCATAGAGTATACAAATCAAGGTCAATAAACTGGCAGAATTTACAACAGAAAATGAGTGCCCTTCTGTTGTTGTTTGTCTACGGTTGTGTTTGCTCCAAAGTTGGTAGCTGTGCACACGTGCCACAAGGCTAAACGGAGAAGCATAATGCCAGCGAGCTTGCGACAACAACCCTAGACTAAATCAGGAGAGACTCGAGAAGTAATGCAACCAGGCAACATTGCAAGAAGGAGCAGAGAGTTATCGCAAAGTGAGGCGCCATCTTCACAATGAAGCCAGGCACATACAAGACCCTGTTTTAAGCAAGGGGCACCTGGTGCAGATTATAGTAAAGTAAAAGGATCCCCCTTTCACGCCTTCGGTACATCGGTGTAAGGAAAGAGCACCCCATACATTCAATGGATGACGTGTTCAATATCACACCGACGGTCTTAAATTTCCAAGGCATTACCTTGTAAGAGATTATCCGGGTGGGTGGGTGGGTGGGTGGGGGGGGGGGGGTCAAATATTCGGAGAAGCTCAGCTAAGTGCCTGCTCATAAGCCTTAACACGCCTTGAAAAAAGAAATCATTCCAATGCATTGCAGAGCGTAAATGTGTCAGCAGAAGTGTGTCAAAGTTCAGCTACTTCTAGACATGTGTTGCGAGTCTCTTATAGCCCGACTATTGTTTCAGGACTGCAATAAACTGTCAAGTGATAGCATGGGTGTATGCATAATTCAAGCACACTGAATATAACCAGACGGTAATTATAATTTCAAGACAGCGGCTCTCATAAAGTATTAATTCGTTACGTCCTTCTTAGGACGTTATTTTTTGTTATTTGAAGCCCCACTCTGGCTTTTGCCAGGGGCCGCAATATAGGCAGGTCATCATTATGGCCAAATGTCTGAACGCGGTTTCTGGGACCTATCCACGGTGATCCTCATCCGCATGGTGGCACTTTGTGTTATCGGGTGTTTATCGCTTGTGTGATGTCCTGGTGGGGTAAAAAGCCAATCCAGCCATAAAGTATCTTACACATGCGCTATTCATACAACTTCATGGCGTAAGCGGACCGTCCTAGACCCACGTTGCAACATTTGATTCGAGATGTTGGCAAATTTATAATGGATAAAATTGGCGTTAGCAATCAGACAAAAGGGAGGAAACTACATCTTAACTGCTCTCTGTGACGCTTTAAGCTTCTAGCAATAAGACAGGAAACTTGAAGGCATGTAAAACGGTCCTTTTTACTTAATTACTTATGTCACACATCGAGTGCTGTTTCTATTTAAAATAGAAAAGGAGTCTAACACTGTATTTTTGATATAGACTGGCATAGATGCGTTTCATTCTTCGTCTTGTACTTTTTCTTCTTCTTCTTCTTCTTCTTCTGCTTCTTCTTCTGCTGCTGCTGTTGCTGCTGCTGCTGCTTCTTCTTCTATATTTTATCTCTCTCTCCCCCCCCCCCCCAGTGGAGCATAGGTCCTCAAACAATTCATGCCAAGTCGTTTTAACCTTTGCCATTTCATATATCTCCCCCCCCCCCCCCCCCGTTTCCTTTTCATCTTTTTTAATTTTTACGTCACTCTCTAGTTACCCTTTGTGTGTGTGTGTGTGTGTGTGTGTGTGTGTGCGTGCTTGTGTGTGTGTGCGTGTGTGTGTGTGCGTGCGTGGGTGGGTGGGTGTGTGTGTGTGTGTGTGTGTGTTTGGGGGAGAAAAGTGAGGGGGGGGGGGGGTCTTTATTTTAATGCCTTTCTGTCGGTTAAACTGTAAAGCTTTCCATGTCAGACTGTTCTCTGGTTTTCCCAGTGTCTCCTATCCACCGCCAGCGTCTTTCATTCACCTCGTGATTCACTAGCATTTGTTTAAAATAGGGTCCTTCAATGCAGAGGCGGCATACTTGCTTCTGTCATGGTCTGTGATGATAGCCCGTTGCAAACGAACCTTAGAAGTGTAAAACATGTGTTGCTTCCACTAGTACATCTACAGCGTTGACACAGCCTCGTTAAAAAACGTGTTTGTGTGCTAAATGAATCTTCTTTCTTCTTTTGTTACCTCACTAATACCAGGTTGTCGCCCAGTGACGAGGTTTTCTGCATCCGTTTTGCGCTTCTGGTGCGACTTAAGTAACGGATTTGTTCATCTTTTAGCAGGTTTCAACTACCCCATCTATCCCTCTCTTAGTCTTCCCCACGACTTCCTCACAAATGTCCTTCTGTAAAAAAGTTGAAAGGATACCTACGTCGTTTCTGTAGACAAATCCCAGTACAGCAGCAACGACGAACAATATCAGGAACAGAAGCATGATGACGAAATACTGAAATTAGAATGAAAAGTTAGGCTTCATTAAATGTGAGTTTTTTACTCCTACAGCCATTCCCAGACATTTCATGTCCATAGTTACTAATTTTCTTTTATGTTTTGTTGTGAGTGATCATCTCTTACACTGTTTGCATAGGGCTGGAATGAATATACTTTGTATGCCTCTTTGTGCTGATTGGCATTGTCTTGTCTTGCAAAAGGGGCGTTAGCTGTCCCATACTTAGAGCTTGAACACTACTACTGCTACAACCGATAAGACATTAAAACCTCTTTTATGTTGCTCCACTTAGCGGTGTTTTTGCTATTATTAATACAACAGCTATCTCCACTGCTAAAAAGTTATGTTATTGAATTCTATGATGCTATTGATTTTCTGCAAGCCGAATGCAGCCCAAGCGGCTATCCCACAGAATAGAACCATTAACACAAGTGCAAACGTGTATTCTTGTGTAGCATTCAAACACGGGAGAATAATATCTGCTGAAGTTGCTTTTGTTTTGCTTTTGTTTGTACTCAAACCTGAGAAGGGCTTTTCTAAATATTCTCGTTGTTCCCATTAGAGGAATAAAATATTAATTTGTGTATCTTTGACGCATCTTTCTTGTACAGTGTTAAATGTACAGGAGTTTTCTTCAATCAGAAAGCCTGGCTAGCAAGGGTAATCATAGCTTTTCTCTTGGTTTTGGCGACGTGATGAAGTTGTCGTGACCGAAATTAACCACCAAAAAGAATTGAGAACTCAGATCAAAAGAATATACTCAAGGGTAATGGATACCATTCAATTTGAGAAAAAAGTTTTTTATGGTATCTTGTTTTGTTATGCATGCCCCCCCCCCCCACCCCGCCAATATAATAACTATCAGCATAATCATCACCATAAGCACCACCACGCCCAATTACTACAACCACCACCTATATCTTCTTCTTCCTCTTCTTTATTTTTTCTTTGCTGCTGCTGTTCCTTTTCAAACAGTTGTCATCATCCTCATGTAGCAGGTTCTTTGCA
>CAJHNH020002276.1:66563-116078 GCA_905116865.2 Candidula unifasciata | reverse complement strand
CCGGTTTAAAAACGGGAAAAAAAGCAATAAAAAAAAAAGGTGAGGGGGGCCGAAAGGGCATCCAGTGGCTTTGGACGAGCGCAAAAACGTAGGGGGGCGGGCCCCGGTTTTTGGGTGGGCCGGGGAATCTAGTGGAAAAGAGTTTTTATCCTTTGGGAAAAAAACCCTGTTTTACGAAATTTTCTGCCAGTGTCTCTCTGGCCCAAAAAATGGGTAATAAAATCCAAGAGTGGCCGTTAAAACCCAAAATAAGCCTTTTTCGCTCGGCGTCCAGGCATGCGGGGCTGTTTAATTTCGCTGCCCTGGCCCGGGTTTTATCTCACAACCTCCTTTGAAAAACCCCCAAGTGGTTTTTCTCTGGCCCGGGAAAAAATAAACCCCTTCCCGGGAATTCGTGGCCCCGGGGGGGAAGCCCGCCCTGAGCTTCATGAAAATCAGGGGGCCCCCCCCCGAATCCCTTTAGGAATCGTGGGCCGAAAAGTGTGCGGAAAAAAAAGGTAAAATTTTTACTGATGACTGTAGATTTCCCCCCTGTACTTCCCCTGTGAGTTTATTTTTAAATTTGGATCTTTTTTTGCGATATGTAGTTTACCGGGAATTTAATGACATAAATCTGCCCAGTGTAGGACTGTTTTTTGGTAAGGGGCCCTTTTCTGCCAGGAAAAATGAAATTTATTGTCTTGAACCGTGAAGGTCCGGAAAAAAGAAAAGGGGGTTAGAAAAGTTATTTGTGATTTTTTTACGTGAAGGATGAAAATGGGGGCAAACCAAAAAATACAGCCCAGACACACTCAGCCAGGAGGGAATCCCAAAAAATAAAACTTTTGAAAAGAAAGGGTACAGAATTTGATATAAATGCACTTGGGGGGATTTTTTTCCCCGGGGGTAGTTTCCTTTTATTTGCAGGGGAAAATAATAGTACCAGCAGCAACATAAATACAAATCCTTTTATGTTTCCAAGTCAGTGTTGAATGCCTTTTAGAATCTCTGATGCGTGATGAGTTTTTGTTTTTTTAAAAAAGTGTTTCTGTGTCGGTTTTTTGCATGTCCAATTTGACTTAGAGAATCATTTATACGTCCTCTTTACAAAAGGACCCAAAAAAAGCGGCATCAGCCCCAAACTATCAGCCTTATTTTATTATCCCCGGGACACCCGAAAATTCTGGGTCAGAAAATTCAAATGCTCCTGATCTGAGTTTTATTATGCAATATAAGTAACCTACTGGTATGATACAGGTGTCGCCGTGGCGTTGGCGGCTAGACGCCCGTCTGCGGATCGAAAGGTCGGGGGTTCACGTCCTGTCGTAGCCGAACTTTGTTTTTCAGAAATGATCTTGATTTCTAGGGGGCTCCCTATTTTTTGACCCACCAAAATGCAAGGGGTTTTTCCTTCAAAAAAGGGAAAAAAGGCCCGTTTTGATTGGTTTCCCCTGGGGGGAAAAATATAAAATGGTATGACACCCTTCCCTTAAAACTTTTAGCATATCACATGTCTACCCCCGCCGGGGGGCCCTCATGCATCCCAAGTTTTTCCCACCTGGGTTGCCCTGGACACCCCTAAAACAACTGAAAATACAAACTTTAGCTACCAACCCTGGTTTGAAAACCCCTCATCCATAATTACGATAAAACCCCCGCTGCTTTAATAAAGTGTAAAAAAATACGTTTTGACCTGTTTTGGAAGGAGCAGTGGTTTTTCTTATCCCCCCCCCTCCCCTTTTTCCCCCCGTCATCCTTTTTAGGGGCAAAAAAACATACCGAAGGCGGGGTTTAAAAAGAGGTTTTATAAGATATGGGTTTAAGAAACGGGAATCATTTGCACTTTTGGGCTTCCCATTAAAGCCTATTCCAATTCACCCCCGGGACAGTAACTGATTTACGGGATTTAACCCTTTTCGCCCCCTTTCTGGTACGGGTGGTGGTAGATCTCCTGGTCGTCGGGCGCTGAAAAACCCTGTCTCTTTCCCGACCATAAGACCCTTTGGACCCCCGCTGCATTTATCCCTCTTAACCCTTTCGCTGCTATGGACGTCTTTTCCCGTTTTCCAGTACTCTGCTACGCCTGTCTTTGGACGTTGTTTTTTTCTTGACTCCTAGTGCTATGAACGTCTCAACCCGTGTTTGGACTTTCCTTACAGATTTCTGTGACCTCTTGTTTCAGGGACCAAAGGGCAAATATACATTTGTTATATTGAGATTCAACTGATCCATTTACATACGATTAAAAGCACTGGCACGTGCATTTAGGTGACCCTCACAACCTGTAACAGTCTCCATATATACAACATCAAACACGCAGTTCGGGTGGCTTACCAGAACAAGTACGTTAAATCCTACTAGAATATATTTGGCGACTCTTGGACATCCTTCGACAGTCATCTTGGCTTAGGATCGGCTGATCAAAACTGCCAATTCGATACAATCTGGAGAATAAACACAACAAAAATGCATGAGTATGTACAAAGCAATAAAATTACTGAGCAAGGGTCGACTTCATTGCAATGAGGTTGTCTCATATGGTGGAAACATGGGTTCTGGGTTGATCTCGGTATAGATGCGACCTCACAGCATTCAGGTGAAGCCCATATCTGCTCCGTCTCCCTCATCAACAGACAGCAAAGAGTTTCTATACTGATGGCACTAGTTGTCGCATGGTGAACTACTCATCTTGCCTTCCCTCTGAAAACATGGGTGACTGCAGTCAAGCTAATACCCAGAAATTACTCCCAAATGAACTGTGACTAAAAAAAAAATTAACGAAAGCGGAAGAGCAACAAAGTAACACAAAGCACAGATCATTGGATTAATTACCTTATATAGCTCGGTCTAACTCCGGGATTTAATTACATGCTCCTTTGATAAAATACTACCGCAGTCTGGAAGAGAATTGTTTGAAAGGGCATGCTAGACGGGCCTAGCAGCCCTTTACAGACAAGGAAGGTTAGGGGGGACACATCGTTTGCTAGTTAGTTCCTTGTGCAGAAAGGCAAAACGCTTAATAACAATGTAGCGGGAGGTACAAACTCCGTAGCTCCAGAGATGATCCCCAGAGATCACTGTGATAACTGCACTCGTCACCTGATCGACGCGTTAGTGACACAAGCCCACAACATTCAGAGTATCAGCTTGCCCCTCCACTCCCCCCAACCCTCTCCCCCTTATGTTCAATCACCCGTAATAAAAGTCTTATGTTAGATAATCATTTGGCTAAATTTTATTTTTGCCATAGAGCTCCCGTGTAAGTTTCGGCTAAAATTGGTACGGGAAATGTTCAGGGAAGCAACGTCGGCCGGCTTGGTGGTAACCACGTCAGCTGTTAGTCTGATGTTAGTGAATGCTGGTTTTCGTGTTTTGGCCTTTGTTTTTTATAACATCTAGATTACTCATTTTGTCTGTCCGATGAGATTTAAAGCATTCTTATGGTTTGGACTGTTTACTAGGTGTAATGGTTTTGTGGCCATGATGAAAAATTTGCTTTTCTGTTTACCTATAACCAAACACCCCCCCCCCCCCACCTAAGATTATATATGCTAATGTAACAGTGTGTTCTACTATCCATTATTATGGCCAGTAACAAGACAAGAGGGAGTCGCCGTGGCATAACGGCTAGACGCTCGCGCGCGGATCGGAAGGTTGTGGGTTCGCTCAGTGTCGGAGCCGGACCTTTTTATTTTTTTTTAAATGACCTTGACTCCCAGGTCGACCCAGCCTTGAGGGGGTACCGGGTGCAGTCCGGGGAAGTAAAGGCGGCTGGTGTGATGCTGACTACATTATCTATCTTGTGCCGATTGGTCTATAAAAAATATACGTCCAGCTTATTATGCCCTATACGCGTAAAGGCGTGGAAATTGGACCTTTACTTTTATTTTTTTCAAGACAGGAAGAATTCCCAGCTGGTCAGAGGCGCAAACACAAATAGGTGGATTCCTTTACAAATTTTCTAATGGGGGTGGCCTTAAGAGACTTCAGCTTATCAGAATGCTTCAAAGAAAAATTAACATCTGTCGAGTTCGAGTTGTAATCGCTGTCTAGACTGAGTTGTTAATGCGTCAAAACTGAGTTGTTACAGCTTTCTAGACTAATTTATAACCGCCGTCGAGACTGAGATTAAATTAATCTCTAGACTGAGTTGTAACTGCTGTCTAGATGAGTTAAAAGCACTGTCTAGACAGAGTTGGTACCGATGTCTAGACTGAGATGTAACTGATGTCGAGACTGAGTTTGAACCAATGTCTAGACTAAGTTCTATCTGCTGTCTATGATGAGTTGTAACCGCGGTCTAGACTGAATTATAACTACTGTCTAGATGAGTATGAACCGATGCCTAGACTTAGTTGAAACTGCTGTCTAGACTAAGTAGAAATCATTGTCTATGTTAAACGGAAACCACTGAATAGATCGAACAGGGATCACTATATAATTGCAAAACATGTGTATATTAATTGAAACTTTTGTCTCGACTGAATTAGAACAATTGTCTAGATTGAATTCAAGCAACTTTCTAGATTGAGTTAAGAGCATATTCTAGATTGAATCGCAACCATAAAGGCCAGTAAAACGTCCCGTTCCTGCCTTCAGGTGTTGAGCATATAGGGTTAGACCTATATTTTATAGACCAATCAGCATTGACTTGGAACCATAGGTTCTACTGGATTAGAACCAAAGCCTGCATTGACTTGAAGGAGTTAAATGGTGTTTCGTCCTTTTTAGGACGACATTTTTGGTTATTTGAAGCCCCCACCCTGGTTTTTTCCAGGGGCCGCAATATAGGCAGGCCATAAATATGGCCAATTGTCTGAACGCGGTTTCTCGGACCTCTCCACGGCGATCCTCATCCATATGGTGGCACTTTGTGCCATCGGGTGTTTATCGCTTGTGTGATGTTCTAGTGGGGAAGAAAGTCAGCCAGTCAGTCATTGACTTGAGACATCTGGCAAGCTAGTAAACTTGTCTCTATACAATCGTTTTCACAACTGCAGCGTCAGGTGAAACAGTTTAGCGATTACGTTTATGATACTGACGGAACCAGTTATGGCATTATTGGATACAAAGAAGAAAAAAAAAGGTTTTTAAATATCCACAGTACATCACAAAGACATGATAATGGAATCGCTTGCTTGTAGCATTTCTAAAATAAACTGAAAGCATTTTATCTTTCATTCAGCACACAGGACTAAGGGACTGATAGCGATCAGTGCAATGTCTGGTTAACTTTAGATTCATTGCCAGATAGCGGTATGTGATCGACTTTTTGCATCAGACTGGTTTGTTTATAAATTTAGGTTACACAAACACTGTTGAGTTGTTTACATGCTATTCATGACATCAAACGACAGCTTGATAGCACTGATAGATTTACTACACACAAGAGAGATTGAAACTTGACTATTTACTACAAAGTGGTATCTAAAAACAATGAATTCAATTTATAACTAACTTCATACAAAATTAAATGTAGAATATATTCAGTTTATATTTATTGTTACACGGAACATAAAGAAAAATTTTTTATTAAAAAAAAATTTTTTTTTTTAAATCGGAACTTGGTGGATGATGTGGTCAGCGTCACACCGGCTGCCATTACTTCACAGGACTGTACCTGGTACCAACTCAAGGCTGGGTCGACCTGGGAGTCAAAAGTAATTTTTGAAACAAATGTACTGGTTTGTCAGGACTCGAACCCAAGACCTTCAGATAAGCAGGCCAAGACCTCTCCCTATATATGCAATATGCCTGAAAGTGTGAAAAAGGTCCTATACTATATATGTGTGTGTATGTGCGTGTGTGTGTGTGTGTGTGTGTGTGTGTGTGTGTGTGTGTAATCTTACTGTTTTGAAGGAAGCTGTGATGCAAAAACAACTTTTCAGTTTAAAAAAAAACACACAGTCGTCCGTGTGTTTGTGGCATTTTTTTATTTTTTTTTAACGTATCCAGAAACCATGAGTTGTAAACCCTTTGGCTCTGTACTGTGGATATCGCAACCCTTCGGCATTGGTTCCATTATAGGTACCGTTAATCTGCGAGAAATGTGGCTTTTCTGCCCACCCCCGGGAGTGAACCCGGACCACAAGGAGTTCGTCACCCGGCCGCCGCGAAAGTCAGGTTTAACCAACTGGTTTGTCAACGAATTGATGATGAAAATTATTATTGCTTCTAATTTTATTATTATTATCATCATCATCATTATCACCAGCATTATTAGGCAGTTAAACAGGATTTGAGCCCTTTCCTACCACAAGCAAATTACGAAAGGAGCGCGAAACCTCTTCATCCCCTCCCTACTCTTTTCTCTGTAACAGCACACCTGCTAGCAACATGGAAATGGAAACAACAAGAGGCCAAAGAATACACAGAAGAATATGGATTGACGAAGTCACTGACAACCGGAGACATTACAACACGGCAGTAAATTAAACAGAGTAGGCCCTGGTTCGGCTACCTATCACCTGTTGAACTGCGACGTGTAGCGGCCAAAAACAAATACTGACCACAAATGTCACTGTGGCATTAATTGAACAGAACAACACATTGGATGTGTTGTGACAACTGGAAAGAATTATAGGCAAAGAAACAGACGAACTTCTTGAGAGCTTTTTGTGGTGGCTCACAAATATGTCAGCGCAAAACCTGATATGTTCTCTCACAGATGGTAAGATCTACAGATAGAATCACCAATGTGGAGCTTTGGGAGAGAGAGAGAGAGAGAGAGCTAAACAAGTTTATGTGGACCGAGAGGTGAAGAAACAACGATGGTGTCGGATCAGATACACGTTGAGAAAATGTGACAAACATATAGCTAGGACTTTGCACTGGAACCCATAGAAATAAAGGCAGAACAACAAAACATACATACATCCATCTATCCATCCATCTATCCATTTATCCATCAATCCATCCTTCGATCTTTCAATCCATCCATATATCCATCCTTCGATCGTTCAATCCATCCATCCATCAATCTATCCGTCCGTCCATTAATCCTTCCATCGATTCATATACCCATTCATCCATCTATCTATCCATCCATCCATCCATCCATCTATCTATCAATTCATCTATGCATCCTTCGATCGATCGATCGATCGATCGATCGATCCATCCATCCATCCATCCATCCATCCATCCATCCATCCATCCATCCATCCATCCATCCATCCATCCATCCATCCATCCATCCATCCATCCATCCATCCATCCATCCATCCATCCATCCATCCATCCATCCATCCATCCATCCATCCATCCATCCATCCATCCATCCATCCATCCACCCAGACAGACAGACAGACAGACAGACAGACAGACAGACAGACAGACAGACAGACAGACAGACAGACAGACAGACAGACAGACAGACAGACAGACAGACAGACAGACAGACAGACAGACAGACAGACAGACAGACAGACAGACAGACAGACAGACAGACAGACAGACAGACAGACAGACCGACCGACCGACCGACCGACCGACCGACCGACCGACCGACCGACCGACCGACCGACCGACCGACCGACCGACCGACCGACCGACCGACCGACCGACCGACCGACCGACCGACCGACCGACCGACCGACCGACCGACCGACCGACCGACCGACCGACCGACCGACCGACCGACCGACCGACCGACCGACCGACCGACCGACCGACCGACCGACCGACCGACCGACCGACCGACCGACCGACCGACCGACCGACCGACCGACCGACCGACCGACCGACCGACCGACCGACCGACCGAACCGACCGACCGACCGACCGACCGACCGACCGACCGACGACCGACCGACCGACCGACCGACCGACCGACCGACCGACCGACCGACCGACCGACCGACCGACCGACCGACCGACCGACCGACCGACCGACCGACCGACCGACCGACCGACCGACCGACCGACCGACCGACCGACCGACCGACCGACCGACCGACCGACCGACCGACCGACAGACAGACAGACAGACAGACAGACGTGGAGAAGGGAGCTAGAGAGTTGAACAGATGGGAAGGCAATTGGGCGAGCTGCCTACAAAAGCATCTGAAAGACTTTGAGGCAACTGGCTGAGGGCCTTACCCCACTTGCGGGATAAGGGGCAGAAAAGGAAAACAAAGGAAAGGTGTCTTTTGGACCTATATTGTACTAGACCTACTGACAATCAATTCATGGGAGTGAGAACTTCAGGACAATGGCTACTTGAGGCTGCCTAATGAAAATCCATTTCGAATAGGGGTCTAGATTGGTGGGTGGGGTTAGGGGATATAAGCCCGACCCCCTCTAGAAAATACGTAAAATTGTTAAGTGCCCCCCCCCCCCCCCCCTGCCCCCACTCCTGCCTCCCCACTCCCCCTCCAAACAATCACATTCTTAAATGCTTGTTAGGGATACAATGGATCTATTCTTGTTTTCCCCAACACAAAGAATCTTAAGTCGCAGGTGCTCCACCCAGCCACACATACATGTACTCTTCTTAAGCATGTATATGTAAATATATATATATATATATATATATATATATATATATATATATATATATATATATATATATATATATATATATATATATATATATATATATATATTTCCCGTTCAGGAAAAAAAAAATTATTAAAACTGTTCGACAAGGGTTATGGAGGATATCCCCCCAATAATTGTCTATAAGCCTGGGAAAAGGACAGGGTGGTGGCGGAAGGGGGGGGGGGGGGGCTGGTGGAGAGTTTTGGTCATCAATAGTTAGGATGTGTTTAATTACGAATTGATGACAAAAATAATTATTGCTTCTAAATGTATTATTATTATCCTCATCATCATCATTATCACCAGCATTATTAGGCAGTGAAACAGGATTTGAGCCCTTTCCTACCACAAGCAAATTACGAAAGGAGCGCGAAACCTCTTCATCCCCACCCTACTCTTTTCTCTGTAACAGCACACCTGCGAGCAACATGGAAATGGAAACAACAAGAGGCCAAAGAATACACAGAAGAATATGGATTGACGAAGTTACTGACAACCAGAGACATTACAACACGGCAGTAAATTAAACAGCTGAGTAGGCCCCGGTTCGGCTACCTATCACCTGTTGAACTGCGACGTGTAGCGGCCAAAAACAAATACTGACCACAAGAAAAATATTAAAATGGGCCGAATTTTTTTCAGAAACAAAACAAATATATCTCAAAAAACTGATACAAAAGGTAGATCGCACTTTGTGAAACATCACAATAGCTTGCCCTAGTCGTCAAGGCACTTCATGATGATTGCCAGTATAACCGTAAACATTAAAATAATGAAAGGTCTCCTTCAACAAAGCATTTACATGAACGAAACAATAAATGGAAATCAATACCAGTTTTTGTCTGTGGAAACATTAAAGGAGTTTACAGGAGAAGTAAGGTTATGTTATATAATTGTACATTAAATGACAAAGGTTTTGTTACAGTAAAGTAAAAGAAATTTTTAGTGAATTATGAGGTGAATGGGGAGTCGCCGTGGTATAGAGGTTGGACGCTCGCCTGCGGTTTGGATGATCGTGGGTTCAAATCCTGATTGTATCGGACATTTTTTTTTTAAATGACATTGGCTCCCAGATCGACCCAGCCTCGAATGGGTAAAAGGTGGAGACCCGGGGTGTAAAGACGGCCGGTATCGATTGATCTATAAATTATATTTCTAACCCTGTATGCCCATAGACGTGGAAAAGGGTCCTTTACTTTTTAACTAATGAGGTGAAGGAACGAGGATGTCGCTGGAGGGGATACACTCTGTGAAAACATTACATAACTAGACATTCTTTCTACAGGACGTCCGTTGGAACACGTATCTTCATGTCTACATATGTTCTTTCAGCACATTCGGCTGCATGAAACACGGCTTCAATGTTGTCTAACCATCGTCCATTTACACTATACTCTTCAAGAACTGATGTTTGCTTGTCTAGGTTTACTCGGTCGAAGTCTTTTTTCCCCCTTGATCAATAAAAGCCACTTTGAGTTCGTTGTTACATGCTAAGGTTGTCTCATATATCTGTCACTGCCAGCTGCCAATTACTGCTTTTATTATACCACATTTGCGGTGTAGGTGGGAGGGTGTGTGTGTGTGTGGGCGGGGGGGGGGAGGGGTCTTTAAGTCTAAAGATTTTCGTCCGCATGGCTAGTGCTGACGCCAGACTATGCAGGTGAGGATTTATCCCTCCCCCCCCCCCCCCGACAGATAAAAATCCCTAGCCTTACCCATGATTTGAACCCATGTATTCCGCTTGAAAGCCCAGCGTGCTAATCATTAGGCCAGCCGCTAGTCACAGTGTTTTTTTTTTTTTTTTTTTTTTTTTTACGTATCCAGAAACCATGAGTTGTAAACCCTTTGGCTCGGTACTTTGGATATCGCAACCCTTCGGCCTTGATTCCATTATAGGTACCGTTAATCTGGGAGAAATGTGGCTTTTCTGCCTACCCCCGGGAGTGAACCCGGACCACAAGGAGTTCGTCACCCGGCCGCCGCGAACGTCAGGTTTAACCAACTTCGCTAGAGAGCCGGGCTTTGTCACAGTGTAAAAATTAGCATCAGAGCACTCGTTTGTTTTTGTTTGAAGCCGAACTTATAAATTATTTAGGATGGTTCCACGTTATATCTTACTCTTTGTTCCTAAATTATTTTGTAAAGTTTTCATATGTGGTTAAGGCAAGATACGACGCTGTATTGACTGCATTCTTTCTTGCAGCCCTTGCTTTAGAGTTTTACAGGGAACATTTTAAGGGGGAAAGATGCAAAGTCAGACACAGCGGCAGGATGAGGGAAAGTTTGAAATCAAGGTATGGAAGATCGCCTGAGCCATAAATGACTGAACTGACAGGAGACAGAAGATTGTGGAGAGGCATACATACCAACGCCACGGAGCATGGATTATAAGACCAAGGAAAATACTAGCGTTTAGTAGCACATATCAACGCCCGAGATGCCTCTTCGACACATAAGACGGAAAAGCAGAAGAGTGTACAGAAGGGAAACTAATATCGAACGCAAACGGCCACCTTGACAAACCAAAAATTTCAATAAAAGCTTATCTGCAGTGTTGCTAAGGGGACATTACTTGCAACCACTGGGCAATATGACGCTAGCAGAAGGCTGACAACAGTTATCATCCATGCGCACCTTTGAAGTCGAAGCCTGGAATATCCGGTAAATCCGAGTGCCGCAGATATCATGTGACAGTTTAAGGGAGACCAAAGCTATTGGTTGACCCCATTAATTTGTTCTGGTCTTGTTTAAACATCTGATAAAGAGTGTACGATCGACCTAACTGCACCGAGTTCTATCGCTTTTGGATCGGTATCTCTCGGCATAGCAACTAGAAGCTTCCCAGAATTGTTACACAAAGAACGTTTTCTTCTTTGTTCACCAAATGTAAGTCCTGGTTGTCCGTCCATTTGGCCCGTGTTTTTCGTGTACATCCTTTTCACCCAGCTAATGTGCGTGTGTGCAGTTGGTTGTTCCATGGCGCTCGGGCAGATACACTACGACTTCTAATAAAGTCTCTTTTTTTTTTTTTTTAATCGATCACCGGCTGTGAATTCCAGTGGAAGGTCCCGGTTAATCGTCCGCTTGGACTTTTGGCTTTCACCTGGACCTGATTTTTGCGTGTACAACCGTTTTTCATTTCCCTGCCTCATGGGCAGCTGTACTCCGACTTCGAAGGAGTAATCAAGTCTCTAATTAGTCGACTCTTCTGACATGCTTGTTGGGAAGGTAGTAGGACTATTCTTGTTTCCCCCATAATGGGACCCCAGAAACCACACGGGGAGCACAAAGGACTAAATTCTAGCTACATCTATAACCACCTAGGATCTTGTGACACCTGCAATAAAATCAGATAAAAAAAACTACCTTTAACATGCAAGACGACCTCACTTCGCAACGGAGATCTTATTAAGCATTCTGTTTTTCTTCTGAAGCATTATAAGCCTTTGATGAGTCACCCACCTCAGCTAGTTTCTATAACTGGCTTTCTCTTTCCAGTTGGTGAAACTGGCCATTCTACTAGCGAGACAGAAATGTGACTTCTAACTGAGAGACATTTAGGAAGAATGTTTACAGAAGATGACACACTCGATAGAAAGACAGAAGCCCCAGTACAGAAGGCAAACGCTTTCACCTATCAGTTAGCCCTACTGCTTAGACAACCAAATGCATCCCTTCCAGCAAAACAGTAAATGATTAATTGCATTTTTATACCTACATACCTACTTTATGTTATCAGTGCCAAACTTGGACAATCGATAGGGAACTAAAACAGAAAATAACTATTTGTGAAATGAGCTGTCTCCGCAAGGTCACTAACAACACAAGACGAAACAGGGTTACGAATATCAGCATTAGAGAGAAAGTTAGAATAAGACCATATCTGGGTTATACTGACAGACAAAGAATGCAGTAGTTCATTCATCTAGTTAGAATGAAGCCAGACCAATCTGCATGTGAGACTTTTTACAGCAGAACATCTGGGAGAAAGACGAGAGGAAGACCAAGAAAGACATGGAAAAACAGTGTAGCCGAAACCAGCAAAAAGATGAGCAAATCCGTCACTCAAGCCACCCGAGAAGCGCAAGACAATACAGAAAACCACGACACTGGGCTACAACCTGGTATCAGTGAGACGACAAAACCACGACACTGGGCTACAGCCTGGCATCAGTGAGACGACAAAATAAAAATGAAAAAAAAAAAAAAAATAAGAAAAAGAAAAAAACTGAGGTAAGTTATTTAAGTGGCTTTCTATATTTTTGTTCATTTAAAATGTATGTATCTGCTGAAGAAGATTGTCTAGTCGCAACGTTTACCTGTTGTGTTTATGTTTGTGGTATACCGTGAAGCTGGATGGTTCTACTTGCGTTCGGTTTGATATCTTTTCATAATATTTGCAACTGCTGACTCTATATGTTTGAAGGTCGACCTGATATTGTCTCTCCACCCTTTCATCGGTCTACTTGTGGTCTACGGCCGTTTATATCCCTTGTATACAGTTTTTGCCCCTCTGTCATCTGTCATTCTCATATCCCCGCCATGCCAGTCTATTCGCTGTCATAATGTCATCATCATCATCATGCAGCAGGTCCTTTGCAGAACGTCGCTCTCGTCACGGTCTTCCTGAAAGAAACTCGGTCTCTCGCCAGCTCTCCCGCCTCATGTACTTTCATACCCAAGGAGTCACTTATATCTTTCGTGGTGCTCGGCCCCTGCCTCTCCTTCCTGGTACCATGTCTTCTGCTATAATTTTGTTTTCCAATCCGTCGTGGTGCTTGATATGACCAAAATATCTCAGCTTCCGAGACAGGATGCTGTTTATTAGCCAATCTTCCTTGATGTTGAGGTCTTTTAAGATGTCAGTATTTCTCCTCTTCTTTGTCCAAGATATTCCGAGAATTCTTCTATAGCATTTCAGCTCAAAATTCCCTATTTTGTTTCTCAAGGACAGGGATTCCACGACTCACATCCATATGTATGCTGCAGGGAAGATGCATGCTCTCAACATTCTAATTTTGATCTCTTTGCTGGTGCTTAACCATAGACTTTTAGGCTGTTTAATTCTCATAATGTACCTCACAGACGGATCCGTTATACGCCAAAAAAGAAGAGCATGGGCATTCACAGCACGCTCAGCGGGCAGAACAGTCAAAGAAGCCAACGGCGCCTTCTCCATGACAACCAGCAGCATGACGATGGAGGTGATGGCAGTGACGCAAGCGTTTGCCTGGCTTGAAACACAAAAATACACCCGCATATGTATACTCAGTGATTCAATAAGTATGATCCGGAGGGTTCAGGCAGGTTCAGTGCGAAGACAATGGCTTGAATCATTACAGAAGTCCACTGTGCGTGGAGTCACCTTTATTTTTGTTCTGGGACACGCAGGTGTCGATGGAAATGAAAGAACTGACAGGTTGGCTGGATCCGCCATCACCACCGACGGTCAGCCTATGGATCATGCTGATATCATCAATGCCCTTAGAGAAATAGGAAGGATATAGGACTTTGGGGCAGTGAATCCACATCACTCGCCAGAATGGAAGACTTGGGAATTGAGATCGGCATAGCAAGAAAAAGGAGACGCACACCAGACACGCCAGAAGACTTGTTAATCAACATAGAACTGGTACTATTAGCCATCGGACGTTGGGGTTCATACGCAACGGAGGATCTGAGCACCTATGGACATGTCCGAAGTGCAATGATGATAACCCAACTAACTAACTAACTAACTAACTAACTAACTAACTAACTAACTAACTAACTAACTAACTAACTAACTAACTAACTAACTAACTAACTAACTAACTAACTAACTAACTAACTAGCTAGCCTCTGAATGTTAGGACTAATGTAAGGAGGTAGGTACTTTGCTGGAAAAAACAACGCGTACGTTTAACCGCCAAGAAATCGTCTTCCGGTCGCCTATGGGAAGTATAGACTAATAATTAAATGGGTATTTATACAAAATAATGCGGGGACGTGGTGTCGCGCTAAACGCTCACCTGTGGATCGAACAGTACTGGGTTCAGGTCTTGACGGAAAATGACCTTTACCAGGTAAAGTCTTGGGAAGCACAGGCAGCCGGCGTTATGCTTACCACATCACCCATTGAGTCAAGACTGATCTATAAAATATAGGTCTCTCAGTTACTTCGACGCTAGTCTCCCCAAAAAGAGAGGGTCACTTTTCATTCACAAGTCTGTGGGCTGGTCGACTTTCCTGAAGGTTACGGATGGGTGTGCCCCGCTCTGTTGTTTGGATTCTGCAATGTCTTGCATTTACGTTTTCAATCAGAGAAAGAGAATGTTTGTGACATAGATTGCAGCCCTCTCGTAGGGGGGGATTGTATTAGACCCAGTTTCTCTATATTTCTGGAGCGATAATAGCGCTGGCGTGCTAAAATATACAACACGCGATATCAACGGTTTCGCGAAACACTCCCCGTAACCAGTGAACGAAGGTGACGTGGCTCAGAAACTACCAATCAGAAGAGAGCTAGTGTGAATATGGGCGGGGTTTGGGAAGACTAACGTATAACTAACGGGTATATGCTCAATACGACTAATGGTTTGGGAAAGGGCACATTACTTTTACGAATTAGGATACCGGTTACAATCATTGATTAATGGTATACCGGTTCATAATCCTGTCTATCCATAAAAGGAGTTACATCAGGTAAAAAATTCAAGGGTCGCAATGTCTCACCTCTAAATGTGACGCTGTTTTACCACTCTTTACCCTCAGTATTATAATCCCTTTATTATGTGTCTTTTTTGTCACCTTGTTATCTTTTATTACCACCATCCTTCCCCCAACAAATAATTTCCTATTTGTCAATGTCTGTTTACCAAGTTGGCGTCCCGTCGCCAGGGCAACATTGCTTAATCGAATGATTCTTGCGTTGTTGCCAATAACAACTATAAAGTGCACTGTTTCTATCAATAACATGGCCTAGATTTGTTTGATTGTTGGGTAGTACCCAAATGCCTTGCGTTGGTTTCGACAGTGGTATCAAGAAAGCAGACCGTCAAGAAAGCAATGGCAAACTACTGGACGTAAATTTGCATAGAAAAGCCACACCGCAGCCAGGTGCTGTTGGGGTTGGTTCTGCAACGTCCTGTAAAGGATACGCAGCTAACCTATAGTACTCAAATGTTTACATGTATGTATGTGTATGTGTGTTGTGTGTGTATGTGTGTGTGACAGAAAAGAGAGAGTGGTGTCTATGTATGTGTGTGTATATATGAGAAAGGGGGAGAGAGAGAGAGTGTATGTGTCTTTCGAAGAATATTGTTTCTTCCAGAGGCGCGAGAGTTTATCGCCGTACACCCAACCAGCACAAAGATAAGAGACGATGCCTTCCTCCAAACCTCTGAGAACAGCAAACACAAGTATTGATTTCAAATTATTGTTTCGTTTATGAGAGTGCTTTATTAAAGCAGACCTTCCAATATTTTAATCTGCACGGTTACGCTGGCAATCATCATGAAGTGCCTTGACGACCGAGACAAGCTATTTTAATTCTTCAGAATGTTCTGTCTCATACGTTTCAGTTATTTGTGAGATATCAAAGATGCAAAATATGGGAAATGGAGAGTAGAAGCAACAGTGAAATTTACAATCTGTTTAAATCATCGCTAATTATGAGCTTCATGAAGGCTAATAGAGTGCAATGGTTGAGGCAAATAGACAGATAAATAGATAATAGAAAGAATGACATATATTTGAAAGAAAAGTTCCGGTCAAAATGGACGCTGGGCACGGTCACTGTTTGGAGCCGTGGCAAATTTTTTGCCTCTGCGACACGGTGCCGTTGCTTTTTGCTCCATTTGTAGACTGAAAGGATATAGTTTCGTCGCCCAGCTTCTGTGTTAATTGCATGGCTTGACACTGTGAGCTGCAGATTTAATTTGGAATGTTTTTCGACTGTGACCAACGTGGTGGTGTTCAATGTAGATTCAGAAAATAGCGCAATGCCTGTTGCCGCAATAATGGTGGTGCCATTTTGTGATTAAAATTGATCACGTGTGCAACTGCTGATCTGTTGGTGACTACTGCTACCATTTATGATGAAATGCTTTTCTAATGTCGGACTGTCTGTGTTAGCACTTCGGATGCCTGTCGTATGCTTTTAATGCGTGTGCATGCTAGTTATGCTGAGACAGCAGTCTGTCAATCTTACCACAAAGGACTGTGATAAAAATTATGTGTATTTTTCGTTGGCACAGGAGCGGAGCAACTATGGAGTGACCCGTGTGCTATGAAGCTGAAACTAAGATTAACAGATTACCAGAAATAATGACAGGCGGACAGACTGGCTAGTTCTGCATAACTTTATATAACACTGATGCATGATAAGGCAGACGTGGTAAGGGCCTTGTGGGAGAGTGTGTACAGTTCACAGGAGCAAATGGATCATTACAGTCTGGTGAGATTGATGCAGCGGGAAGTGACGACGGGATCTGTCCGATTCTTGACGCTCAGAGGAGAGGCAAGACGGATGTATAATCTGAATTCTACATGCACTATTAGTATTGGAACTTTGCGCAGGCTGCTGAAGATAGGGACAGAATGCTTATGGGAGTGCCCCGAGTGCTGTGATGTAGGTTCATAAATCAACTCAACTCAATGACATATCATTGAAAAAAAAACGAAAAAAAAAACTAAACTGTACATACGAGACTTAAACGGGAGCAGACCACGATTCAGACCAAGAACATTGTGGAGAGAAAATATAAATTATGTAGACCTACAAACTCCACCAAATGGAAAGAGAAGGCCAACGAGAGAAATGAATAAAGACGAGTGACATCTACAGCAATGAGCCCCAAGAACTTGGATTGATGAAGCAGTAATAGACCGAACGGATAATTTGTATTTTTAAATATTTAAGAATTCAACATAAAACTCCTTTTTGCATACCGCACATATATGTTTATAGACCAATCGGCGCTTGAAAGTCCCTTCCTTGCTGCTCACGCAGATGTACTCTGGCTCCAAAGGAAGCCTACAATTAGTCGACTCCAACGTTATGCTTGTTGGGAAGTCAGTGTGTATATTCTTGTTTTCCCCACAATGGGGTCCCGGAATCCACAGGTGAGCACAAACATCTAAAACCTAGCTACATCTAAAACATAGCTACATCTATGTGGGTTCCGGGGCCCTATTGTAGGGAAAACAAGAATAGACCCTCTGCCTCCCCAAAAGCATGTCACAAGAGTCGACTAATTGGGAGCTTTCTTTGAAGTCGGAGTGCATCTGCCAGAGAGGCAAGGAACCAGCAGTCTGCATAAAGATGAGTCAGATTTGTAAAACAGTTGCACACGCAACACTCAGGTTCTGGAACAGGACTGCAGTCTAGAAGTGGATGAACAACCAGAACTTTCCGCCAAAGTTAATAGCTGGTGAACGCAAAGAAGAAGAAGAATCCGAAAAGAAACGACTTTCAGAATACAAGGCGATCCCTTAACCTCTTCGCTACAGAGATCTCCTTGGATATTATCTTATTCTTCAGCGTTCTGAGCTTTTTTAATTTCGTCTTGATTCACTCTGCCGCTGCGCCAAAAAGTGATAGGAACAGATTCACTTCAATTTCCTAATACCAAAAAAAAATAATAATAATAATTACTACCATAATCGAATTATTACTGCTGCAATCAGTACATGCGACGATAACTTAATTAGGTTGTTCTAGGATTGCATTCTGTGGGATTCAACATCTAGTTTTTGTCCCTCCAGTATTTCATTTTGCAAGATCAACATGCAGTCCCCCCCCCCCCCATTTTTCCCCCAGGATCGCATGCTGCAGGATTAACGTATAGTTTTCCACCCCCTTCCCCTCCTCACTATGATTGCATTCTGTAGGATTAGCATCCAGTTTTCCCGTCTAAGTTTGCTTCTAGAAGAATTAACATCTAATTTCCTCCCTCTGGGATCGCTTTCAGCAGGATTAACATCTAGTTTTCATCCTCTAGAATTGCTTTCAGTAGGATTAACTTCTAGTTTTCCCACTCCATGATTGCTTTCAGTATAATTAATATCTAGTTTCCCCCTCCAAGATTGCATTCTGTAGGATTAACATCTAGTTCCCCCCTCTGGGATTGCTTTCAATAGGATTAACATCTAGTTTTCCCCCTCCAAGATTGCATTCTGTGGGATTAACATCTATTCCACCCTCCACCCCCTCCAACTGCATTCAGTAGGACTGATATCTAGTTTTCGCTCTCTGGGATAGCTTTCAGTATAAATAACAGCTAGCTTTCCCCCTCCTGGATTGAATTCAGAAGTATTAACATCTAGATCTTCCTAACTAGGACTGTATTTTGTAACATTAATGTCCGGGTTTTTTGTTTCTTCCCAGGATCGAATTGTTAAGTATTAACTCCTAGTTTCCCCTTCTAATATTGCATACTGTGGGAATAAAATCTAGTTATTTTTCCCCACAGGATTGCATGCTGCAGTATTAGAATCTAGTTTTCTTCTTCCGAAATTGCAATCTATAAGTAAAACGTCTAGTTTCTCCCGCTGGATGTTATTCTGTAGGATTAACGTTTAGTTCCCCCCTCTGGATTGTATTTTTTGGGATTACCGTCTAGTTCTCCCTCTGGATTGTAATCTGAATGATTACCGTATAGTTTCCCCTTCTGAATTGTATGATTAACGTCTAGTTCTCCTCCACCCCCCCCCCTTCTGGATTTTATCCTTTAGGATTAACGTCTAGTTTACTCGTTTAGATTGTATCCTTTAGGATTAACGTCGTTTCCAACTCTGTATTGTATCCTGCAGGATTAACGTCTAGTTTCCATCTCTAGATTGTACCCTGCAGAAGAAACATCTCATTGATGAGAATAAAACTGACACACAAATCCCAGACACCTGGTTCAACTATATCGTATTTGTACTGCTATATCCGATAGTTACGAATTAACCTAAAGCCCAGTATGGGTGGCTAATAATAATAAAGCATAATTGTAAAACAACAACGGTACTGATATTTACTTAAGACAATATAAATGTACGGAAACATCCTGAAAGCAGACACAAAGTATACCTACTTACTTACAAAGAAAGTAATTATTCCCGAAACACGAGACACTGTCGGGCGGGAAAAAAATATCAGACCAGGTACTCTGTGTCTCCGTACTTGATGACAACATGAATACTTGATTGTGCGTCGTATAGCGTCGCGTTTTGTCACCTGGCAACCAATGGAAGTACGTATTAATCAATAAACTTCCCAGGCTGGATGCAGGCCGATATGTTTAAAGAAGAAATGGAAGGTGGGATGCGGTAGGGCAGCGATTCTGAAACTGTGGGTATAAGGGCGGAGATAGGGTATGAGGGTTTAGGTGTGGTATGAGGGCTTAGTTGTGGTATGAAATGTTGTTAACAATGGCCCTGAAATCTCACGCTATCATTGTTGGAAGACTTTTCTTGACACGGACGGGTCTTGCTAGTCATACTCGCCATCGCCATGGGCTGTGAGTCTCATGCCTCCTCATAGCGCAATATAACACTATCGTCTGGAAAGACGGAGGGGCCAATGAATGATGTGGTATGAGGGCGTAGGTGTGGTATAAAGGTGTAGGTGTGTTATGACGACGTAAGTAGGTTATTAGTAGGTAAGTTGGGTGTGTGTTGGTAGGCCTGGAACTTAAAAGTAGGTGTGGTTCAGAATGTAGGTGTGGGTGTTCGAGGGTTATGTAATGGGTATCAGATAATGGCAGTTCCAACTTTATAGCAAATCAATCATCCCATAGTGCTCCGTTCCTGTGCTAAAAAGAACCACACTGGATGTCCATCACCGCCCATTGTGAAAAAGATGACTGTAACTGCAGTATCCTAAACTGCATATCATGGACGCATATTAAATGCACGTCAGTCATCAGAAGTGCCAACATAAACAGTCTGGCTCAAGAAATTAAGTCCACCAGTGAAGAAAGCAGCAGTTACAATAGGACGGTTAATAAAAATGTTGCTTCGGTTTAGAAGAGGGTAGTAAAAAAAACTTATTCTACCCTTGTCGAATAGGAGACCAAAGATGAGTTCACTTTCCAAAACATCGTTCAAGTTCCCAGACGAAATTTACCTAAACATACTTGTACGGATTCTAATTTATGCGAATTTTAAAAAGTTCGAATTCTGAGGTACAATTCTACTGGGACAGACAGGCTTGTGAAAACCAACTGGTAGAGTAAATAAGAGTGCACATATGGGAATGCCTAATGTACAGTGATATCATTGTCATATCACAAAATAACATAACATACTTAGTACGTGAGACATATTAAAAGCAAACACAAGGTTCACCAGTTAACAAAGGTGTGGGCACTTTCAAGTGCTATCATATCATGAGCCCCGACACAAAGAAAGAGGAGTGTGGGATGGGATTCGATCGCTTACACATTTTAACATGATTGTGGGTAAGGGGAGAAATGGGGTGTGGGGCTAGGGGGTGGGGGTCCCAAAGTGTTTGAGTATTGCGAATAATAATAATATTATTATAGGTACTCCTCTTTCAGACAGCTGTATGTTATCAAGAAAGCATGTTGTGTTTACAAAAAAAAAATGTATAGTAACCCCCCCCCCCCATCCCCCCACCCCCCCCCCATCCCCCCCCCACCCCCGACCGTTACCTTTTCCCCACCCACCGCATCAAAAGTTTCCTAAACCACTGTATCTTTTATTTGTCTGCAAACGCCCATGGGATCTGATCTGATCTGATTTGAGTAGTATTTTCCCCGTGGGCTACCTATTACACGTTGTAAATGTACCCATTCAGTCGTGTCACAATTAGAACATGTCACCTACGTCGCACAGAGGATAATGGATGTTCTTAGGGTATGTCACGAGAAAGAGACATCCAGAATATGTCGTGACAACAGCAAAAAAAGTGTAGGAGAAATCAGGCAGGGCAACTCTAAGAGAGACGCTGTTAGACAGAGTGGCACCAAGGTTGACGATCTGTATCAGAAAGGATTGGCAGTACGGGACATAGAGGGCATCGGACAATCAGGACGACTAATGCTAATTCGTGTTTAATATGGGAAGTTATATAATTAGTGGCTGCTCAGAACTTGTGTCAGGTGTGTGATTGTGTGTGTTTGTGTGTGTTTGGGTGAGTGTAGGTGTGTAGGTATGTGTGTGTGTGCGTGCGTGTGTGTGTGTGTTTGTATGTATGTATGTGACTGTGTGTATGTATGTACATACTTGTGTGTGCATTATGTATTATATGTGTGTACATGTCGTCATAGATGTTTTAGACTCATTTATCCACAGTTTGAGTCCTAAATAAGAAGTTTTTGACTATCTACTAAACAGTTGTAATCCTACATGCGGTATTTTAGACTCGCTGCTTCACAGATGTAGTCCCAGATAGGAGGCTTTAGACTATCGGCTTCACGGCTGTAGCCCTAGACAATATGTTTTGGACTCACTGCTCGACAGCTGTAGTCCTTGATCAGCTGTTTTAGACTCGCTGTTCCAAAGAAGCCGGGAAAACAAACATTCACCGTGCAGTCACGTGCCGGATGTGGCTAATCAAAGATCGATGACCCCTTATTCTTATTAAAGATTTGCGTTTTCGAAAAGATAGTTTGTGGTTGTCATGCTTGGATTAAAATAAAACTTGATTTTTTAGTGGTTTTAAAAGCATTCAGCCCTGATTGCTACAGCAATATGAGACACCTCATGGCTTTTTATCGTTGCTCTTTTCTCTCTCTCTCTCTCTCTCTCTCTCTCTCTCTCTCTCTCTCTCTCTCTCTCTCTCTCTCTCTCTCTCTCTCTCTCTATCTATCTCTCTTGCTTTCTCTGCGTGCTTGTCTGTCTGTCTGTCTATATGTCTGTCTGTCTATCTGGCTATCTATCTACCTGTATCTCTCTTGCTTCTATATACACGGAATCCTAAGTTTGCATTCATATACATATGAACACATTGACAACAATGTTGTCTTATCAACAACTTAAACCCAAACATGCAAAATCCACGGGAATTAAAGACAACCGACGTGCTGTTCACCATAACACCTTTTAGGGGCCGATTGGTGAAAAACAGTTTTATTCCAGCACCATATATCAAATCGTTCCTGGCGTAAAAAGGGATCTTTACTGACATTTTACCTGCCGTGTTGACAGTTTAACTCTTACAGTATTATAAGGCAGTGTTTCAAAAACTGTTCTTAGTCGCTGCGCCTTTTTAAATTAATTTTTTTTTTCCACGGCGCCCTAACCTAAGTAAAAGTATGACTATTCGTATGTAAGAGCTTACAAAAATTAAACCCTAGTATTTTCAAATATTTCGCGGCGCCCCTGTGAAGAGGTGGCCGCTCCCCGGGGTGCCCTGTCGCACAGTTTGGGAGTCACTGCTATGAAGACTTATCTAATGTCCAAGAATGGCAATACTAAACCTATTTGCCCACTATTTTCAAAGTGGCTCAATAAAGACCCCTCGCAGGGGCAAAAACCTCCATAATTACAGGGTTCTCCAGAGTCGCTCACTAAACATAAGCTGTAAAAGCGTGCCAGCTTGTCGACAGGTAAAGTGTGTGGCGTCCCGTGATACTGCGTGTGGCGGTCAGTGTGGATACTAATGAGCCTACTCAGTATGAAACAAAACATGCAAAATCCACAAGCGAGTCTATGGTTACAATAGGTAGGAATTTCGCCATGAGCGGTGGGAGAAAGGTCCGGCTGAAACAATCTGAAATAACCAATATGCCACTAGGAACAACTGGACAACAGCAACAATTCACTTCTAGAAATCATAATCATTTAACATGACAACCACGCACATAAAAGTAAGTAAAGTTAAGATCTCCTTTCACAGCTTTGACGAATCGGGCATATGGAAAGAGCATCCCATATTTTCACAGACCAATCGGCACTAAATGGATAATGTGGTCAGCATTACGCCGGCCGTCTTTACTTCCCCAGAACATCCATCCTTGTGCCCAGTTCCGGCTGGGTCGACCTGCGACGCCCCATACCATGATACAAATCTAAGCATCCAGCAGTGGGTTTCGATCGCGGTACGTTGGAATTACAAGTCGGACTCGCAACGCCTACGCCACAAACGCCGCGACAATGCATATAGCGTACTATAAATGTTTTGTCATATCTTCAATTCTGATAGGGTCTGCAAACATAAGCATAAACCACTTCTGCAGTTAAGCGGCGTAGGGAGGAATAATTTGCGATCCAGTGCACGTTGGCTGCCACTGGTTATTGTCATGCCGTGAAGGCGCAGAGTGTCTTTAATGTTGTCGATCCAAATTTTCCGCGGCCGTCCTCTTGCTCTTGTAGCTGATCTTCTGAGATGTAGTGCTTGCGATGGTATTTGATCTTGCTGCATTATAACGAGATGGCCAAACCACTTGATATGTTGTTTCTCGATGAATCTAGCACAAGGTGTCGTTCCCACAATTTGCCTGATAGTTTCATTATGAACTCGATCTCGGATGGTTAGGTTGGCTGCTTTTCTCAGGCACCTCATCTCGCAGGTGGTGATATTGCGTGTATGGGCTTTAGATAGTGTCCATGTTTGACACTGGTAGCTTAATGTTGGAATGAATATGCTATTAATAATCTGTTTCTTTGCAGTGATAGTTATGCTTGGATGTATAGCGTCCTATAAATGTTTTATCAGATCTTCAATTTCGATAAGGTGTGCAAACATAAGCGAAAAGTGAGCCCGCCAAAATTCAACATTGTCCAAGTCAACCATTTCGTTTTCACAAGATTAGAGGCACATACATCATACGCTATAGGGTTATCGTCTTGACCCAGAAAACTCTATCAACGTCTTATATCCAGCAGAAATGCTGACATACAAACAAAAAATGAGATTTAAAAATATCTTTTTAGGCATTTAGGCGCATCGGGCACATGGGAAGAGCGCGGATATTTTTACAGACCAATCGGCACTAGGCGGGAAATGTGATCAGTATTACACCGGTCGTCTTTACTTCCACAGGACATACATCCATATCCACTCAGACAGCAGTGGGTTTCGATCACGGTAGGTTGGAATTACGGTTCGGACTCGCAATACCTAAGCCACGGACGCGATTACTTTATATAAATCCATCTGATATGCAATCTTGCACCTTTTTCAAATAATTCCTGCAAAAGGCAGACGCTACGATTATGTTCCAGCACCATAGTCTGTTATTTATTGCTGTATCCAAGGTAAATGATTTGCTGAGATCCACAGAACTCGGAAACACACATCCCCCTTCTTCGACTTCTTGGCTAGGCAGATAGACCTGCTGGCTCTGCACCACTTGGTGGTGAATTGATGTGTGAGTTAGATATTGTGAGGGCCCTTTGGGAGCGAGTGAACAGTGCGGAGAGAGGCGCAGATAGATCATTACGGTCTGAGGAGAATGGCGCTGCGAGGAGATACCAGGGGATCTGGCCGACGCTCAACACTCAGGGCAAGGATGAGACGGATATACATTCAGACGGTTACTGGTACCATCGGAATTGGAACTCTTCGCTTGCTGCTGAAGAGGGGGACTAAGCACTTATGTGGGTGTCCCTAGTGCTTTGATGTCGATTCCTAATTCAACACTCAACTGCTTGACTACGAATGCCCTTTGGAGCAGTTCTTCCAACAACTTCTGAAGTTGTATTTGCCGCATTTATTATTTGCGTAATATAGTGCGCAACTTGCATGCGACAACGGGTACGCATGAAGAAAACAAACCCCATTCCTGTTTAGTAAGTCTTTGGAGTCAGAAATAGTTAAAATTATTTGAACATATGGGGTCCCCACCCCCCCCCCCACTCCTTCCTCCACCGCCCCGGGTTTATTAAACTTATATTAATAATTATAAGTATTATAAAATAATGTTGTGGTAATTCGCTCGAATTCCATCGCTTATGGATAATATTTTGTTATTGTTGTTGATAAAGCCTTAAAAAAACCAGTTAAAACGGATATATATATATATATGAGTGTATATATATATATATATATATATATATATATATATATAAGTGTATATGTGTGTATATATATATATATATATATATAAGTGTTTCCCCTACAGATTTGCATTTTGTGGGATTGCCATCTCATTGATGAGAAACATCTGTAGTCACATGTGGGTGGGAGCAGTGGGTCGGACAGACACTGAGAGGATTGTGGACACAGTTCCTCCTTCTTCTTTTCTCACCTTTATATATCTAATATATAATTATATATATATTATATATATATATATATATATATATATATATCTTTCCCTCACACAGATTATCTCTCTCTCTCTTTCTCACACACTCTCTGTTATTCTCTCCCACTCTCTCTTACTCTAACACACTCTCCCTCTCACACACACTCTCTCTCTATTTCTAAACTATTCTCTCTCACCATCTCATACTCTTTCTCATTATCTTACATACATTCTCAATCTCTCTCACAATCTGTCACACTTTCTCTCACACTCTCTTCTACTCACTCACTCTTTCTCTCACGCACACTTCCTCTTACTTTCTCTCACTCTGTCTCTTAAATTCTCACTTTCTCTCACTCTTGCACTCTCTCAACCTCTCTCACACTCTCTCACTCTCTCTTTCTCTCTACCTCTCTCTCTCATTCTCTCTCTTTCTTTCTACCTCTTGCTCTCGCTGTATCTTTTTCCTAACCCCCCTTTGTCGTTTAATATTTCGTTATCCGTAGCGTTGTATATTATTCATCCACGCCCGCCAACGCATTATTTACTTTAGAAATACCTTAAAGAAAAGAATGACCAAAAACTCCCTGCACAAAGTTGGTATGTAGTATGTGTACAATACCGTTCCCAGTATGTGTCAGATGCAAAATATGTAACTAAATTAAAACTAAAGAACCCTTTTTCATGTCTTCAGACGTATTGGGCATATAGGGCTAGACATACTTTAAAGACCAATCTGTACTAGCGGCTGACATGGTCAACATCACGCCGGCCGTCTTTACTTCCCACGACTCGACTTGTTAGTTTTTCAAGGCTGGGTCGACTTGGGAGCCAGGGTAATTTTTGGTAGCTGTGAGGAACTGAACCCACGACCTTTCTACCCTAGTGCACGCGTCTAGCCACTACATCCCGGCGGCGTCCTCGTTCTAACGAAAGCGATGATGTGAATTGGAATGACCGCAGTCAAGCTAAATGTCAGGAAATACTAAACGCAACACTTACCTCAATTATAAAGCTTCTTCTTCTGCTTTTTTTTCTTTCGCTCACCTGAAATAGATTATCTAAATCTGCAATTTCTTTGGTCATGTGATGGGAAAGAGAAAACTGGAGTACATCATGACGGTAGGAAAGTTGGAGGGGAGAAGAGGCAGAGGGAGACTGAGAGAACAGATGCTGGACAGTTTGACATCACGGCATGGACGATTATCTATGTTAGAGTAGACTGTAAGTACACGAGACAAGAGGCTGTGGACAGACATGATTATCAACGCTATACAGTATTGTCTCTAAGAATACATGAAGAAGATATCTGCAATGCTGTCTCTAGTATAGCTGTCACTGTCTTCTGTAATTCAGTCAGCGACCTGTAAAGAGAACTCAACGGAATGGAAAGGAAGCAAACAACTACAACCAAACGTTTCGGCCAATGTCTTTATGAGCGGAGTACTAAATATACTGTTTAAAAAAAAAGAAACGCATAGTTTTCCGATGGCGCGTTTTTATTAGTTTGTAAATAAAATATTGTACTCGAGTATGTGAAAAGCAGACTTAAATGTTGTTTACCGTGTCCAGTGGATATGTGGCGTGAACTGCATGAGTTTTTTGTAATCGTTACAACGCAGTGATCAGTTGTGTTTATGACCATATTTGTGAGCATAGCTCACAAGGCGCGCATGAGAAAGCTTTACAATTTGCGGTGAACACTATTCACTGCCTACGCAATTTAAACCGTATAAAAGGATAACGCTACACCAAAACGATCACTTCATTTTCAAGCAGTCATGAATGGCGCCTCTATCGATACATTAAATAAATATTGCTATCGGTCAATTGCAAACAGGACAAAGTCATGTTGCCAGGCATCTAAACGTGTATCAAAGTACCATCAGTCGACTTTGGCACCGGTTCCAAGCCACGAGTTTAGTTGAAGACCGACATTGCATTGGACGACCCAGAGTGACAACAGTATCTGTATGATTCATGTCCCGGTTGCACACATCTTCATATCGTAGTAAAGGTCAGCCTCAACATTTTTTACCCGTCTTGAAGCTGGCTTATTTCTTTTGGTTTGACAACTGTTCGTGAACATTCTAGCCGCATTGTGCTCTATGCTTCTATTGTCTCTATGCTTATTTAAATTCAACAGCACCCATGAAAAATGGGTACGAAAACAGCGCCCCTCGCCCCAATCCTTCTTCTTCTCAAAGTCCATGACGTATGACGCTGGTAGTCATGTCCATCCACAACCTCTGTCTCGTGTACTTTCAATCAGCTCTCCATTTAGTGATCTCAAAGTGTCCAACAAGGTTTCTCTCGGTCTCCCTCTGCCTCTCCTTCCCTTCAGCTTCCCCACTGTCACGATGTACTCCCGGTTTCTTCTTCTTATCACACGACTACATAATATAAACAGCCTCTTGCGCAAATCAGTTTTCTTCGTGAGTCAGTTTATTCCAAAACGTTTTCATTACTCTCTTTTTTTTTTTTTTTGGGATCTGTCCAGGGTATTCTCATCCTTCGTCCACAAAACCACATCTCCGCAGCTTCCAAAAGGTTTTCACTAATTTACAAATTGTCCATGATTCACCTATTTTTAATTGTGTCGGCCGACTGAGTGCCAGTAAAACTAACGCACCCATCAATTCACACCTATTGTAAGGCGAGCATTTCTCCATTAAAGACACGCACCCACCCCCCCCCCCCCCCCCCCCCCCCCCCAGCCCTCCCCCAGTAATGGTAATCTGAGCTGCCATTCATCGTTTTGTTTGCCCAGCGGGGTGAAATTATAGGCCACCGCCAGGTAATACAGATTTACGGCTGGTAAACAGACAATAATATCAGAGTTCGACAATAAAAATAAAAAATAAAAACACGAAAGAAAACTAGGTGCTTTCCTACTATCTCCCCCCGGGATGATGTCACAGGACAGTCCAATATTTTCGAGGGTGGTAAGAACTGATTTCACGGTTTTCTAATGCTTTTAACTACCCACACACATCTAGAACTGGCCCTAACCCAAACCCACCAATGTCCACGAGAAAGTGCAGACTAGGTTCCACGACTACACATAGCCTAGGTACCACGACTGCATTCAGTCTATCTACCACCCCCTAAAATATTTGACTGTCTGTTTGTGGGGAGATTTTAGGATAGAACCGAAAACTAACCACCTGTGAGATTAGATGTTTGAGATGGCTGTGAATAAAACCAGAAGAGATCGAGGGAGAAACGACGTGATCATAAGAATTGTTGGAACAACACTTATCGTCAAATTTATTGAGAAACCTAAGAATGAAATGGTTTGGCCATCTAATGAGAATGACACCAACGATGCCAGCAGCATAGAAAAAGTCGAGGCCGATCTCTACTACATGTGCACAACTTCATATCGTAGTAGAGGTCGGCCTCGACATCTTCTGTCTTTAATTCACCATACAGGATGTCCTTAGGGACTCTGCCATCCTCCCTTCTCTAGCTGTGACCTAGGCACCTCAACCTTCAATTGGACTAGGTATACGGCCGTAAATCCTTAAACTCACAATCCCTTCTCCATCCACTCTAAAGAAAGGAGGCTTAGAGACAATAGAAACAGAGATCACGGGCTGGCTAGAATGTTCAGGAACAGTTGTCAAACCATAGGACGGGTAAAAGATGTTTGTTAAGGCTGACCTCTACTACGATATGAAGATGTGTGAAAGCGGGACATTAATGATACAGGTATTGAGTGGGCTACTGGGAACAAAATGCCATGGACCGTGTTATGTGGAGGGGGCACATAGGAAAGAGAGTGGGAATGAAGAAGGAACTGATTGCAGCAAGGATGAGAGCTGAGCGTCTGAGAAGAAAGAAGCACGTTGTGATGTGCGATGCTACCATTGTGACGTGCGTACCAAACGTAGCGAAACGAGAACTATTTTTAAAGTTCCATTTGTGTATTGACAAATGGCAATGATCAACACAAGGATAAAATATGCAATTAATAATCAAGCACATCAACAAAAGCCCGCTCGTACATCCACGGACTGATATGTCCTAACGATAGGTCGCAGTCCGACCTTGAGATCTAGACAGTTAAAAAGCCCGCTCGTACATCCATGGACTGATATGTCCTCACGATAGGTCGCAGTCCGACATTGATATCTAGACAGTTATCTTTGTCTTCGGACAAGTCCGAATTAGCAATGAAAATTTACCGGCTTACTGCCGAACTGTGACAATTTACCAGCTTACTGCTGAGGTCTATATTGGAGTCCCGGGGTAAAACGTCCTCAAGGATCCAACTTTATACCACGTCTGCTTCCGTGGGATCCCGGGGTAAAGCGTCCTCGAGGATCCACGCGTCCGTCTCCTTCGGACTGTCAACATCAACTCCCTTTGACAACAATACCTTCACAACGTTACGTATTGTTTTTGACGTCTTATTTGCTCACTCAGTACTGGTGCGTTCTGGTGCACATCCGCACGCGACACACGTTAAAAACAAATGTTGACAACAATGGTATTGAAATCGCATGCTATAATTGTGGAAGGCTTTACTTTAAGTGGGTGGGCTTTGCTAGTCACACTCGCCATCGCCACGGACTGTAATCCAACACTTCCTCATAGCGCAATTTAATACTATCGTCAAAAAAAAGGGTAAGGTGCCGATCAATCACTTAGCTAGTGCAATTAGTCCTTTGCCGTTTCTCCTATGTTTACTGGCGACTGATTAGATTCTGATGCTAATAGAAAGAATGACATTCATTGGACCCCTACACAACTGCTTGATGGTCTGCACTTCGCTGATGATATTTATTTTCTGTCTCATTCACGCAATAAAAGCAAAATATATTAAATATATTTGATGCGAGATCATAACAGTTAGGTCTGAAAATCCACAAGGGAAAGATAAAGATAATGAGATTAAATCAGCAAACAGTAATGTGGTTTCTCTTAAAGGTATCCCACTCAAAGAAGCCGAGTCGTACACCTGTTTAGACAGTAATGTAGATAAACTGGCGTAGGCGCTCATGTATCAACACAAATGACAATCCCTGGTTGCCAGCTCTCTTGATGATATCCCTCCATGCCATCGTTTCAACCCACCCAGAATGACCTCTCTCTGTCTGCTTCTACTCCTTCCCCCTGATCTTTCCAGTAGCCACGATGTTCTCCAGTGTCTCTCTTCTCATTACGTGGCCAAAGAGCAGTGTTTGACTCTTTCTTTTTGTTGTATATAGAGATCTTCATTCATTAGCTTTTTTCCAACAATCGTTGTTAGTTACTCTAACCGACCAAGGTATGGTGGAACTAATAGAGATATTAAAATACAAATACCAAAGGAAAGAACAGCCTTCTTAACACTAAGAAATTGTTGGAGGTCAAAGAAGTTAAAACTAACAATAACCCTAATTAGATTATAATGTCAAATCAAAACTGTTTTATAGAACAGAAACACGGAGAACAACAAAAGCAATTACCAATAAACTACAAATATGCAATAAATGGTGCCTGCGCGGAATAGTGGGAATTAAATGGTATGATAGAATCACTTATGTTGAGCTCTGGTAGAGAACTTAACAAGTTCCAGTGGACCAAGAGGTGAAGAAAAGACGCTGGCGTTGGAAAGGACACACGTTGAGGAAACGTTACAATTTAACTAGAATGTCTTTGCACTGGAACTTAAAGGTGCATAGAAATTAAGAACACCCGTTGAAAGGGGTGGGGGTGCCCCCTTACCCACTTCCTCCCGATTTGCCTGACAAAACAAAACAAAACATGGAGAAGGGAGCTAGAGAAGTGAAGTTGAAAAGACAGGGAGGACATGGGAGAGCTGCATGCGATAGCGAAGGATAGAATGACATGGCATTAGTGGGTTGAGAACCTAGTGATGTTGAAAAGACAGGGAGGACATCGGGAGAGCTGCATTGGGAAGAGCTGACAGTTGAAAAGACAAGGGGATAGGGGGGGGGGTGGGGGGGGGAGGGAGGGGGGAGAGCTGCATGCGATAGTGAAATGAAGGATAGAAATCAGAATAAGATGAAACTAGTGCAGTCGCTAATGAGTGCGGAGATCAGTAAGTCTCTGAAACTAATACCTATTGTGAGTTTAAAAAGGTGCACAAAAGTCTGATTTCACCATTACTCCATGGGAGGAAGGGGCAAATGGGCACGCCCTGTTGTGTTTCAGCACAAGCAGTTTCACCAGGGACACATAACTGGTTTTACAAGACTCATTTCTTTAGCCAAAAGATAACGTGACTGAATATAAAAGAGTTATTTTGCGACAGCAGGTATGTGTCGGAAAACACGCATAACATACAGGAGTGAAGGTAATTAGGGAAAAGACAATATGCATGTACAAGAACAGTAAAAGTACCAACCCTTTACCCAGTGGCCCCCTGTGCGCCCCTTCCCCCCCCCCTGCCCTCCCCTCCCTCTTGTTCCCCAACAAACGCAAAGACAATTAAAAGGTTTTCTGCTCCACCCCTCCTCCAACTAATCTAATTTGTTACAAAAAGAGACGGGGGGGGGGGGGGGGGGAGGGAGGGAGAGGGGGGGGGGGGGGGCTTCAATTTATACTATTTCTCAACTTGAGTATTTGTTTGTACTTTACATTAGTAGTAAACGTCCCTCATCCACGCCTTTAGACGTAAAGGCATATAGGGCTAAACCTATATTTTTATTGGCCAATCGGCACAAGATAGGTGATGTGGTCAGCATCACGCCGGGCGCTTTTACTTCCCGAACTGCAGCCGGTCCCTACTCAAGGCTGGGTCGACATGGGGGTCAAGGTCATTTTTGAAAAAAAAGTCTGGCTCCGGCAGGGAGCGAACCCACGACCTTCCGATCCGCACGCGAGCGTCTAGCCGCTACGCCACGGCGACTCCTTTTCATCAGTAGGCCTGTTTTTTTTTTTTTTTCAGAAAGATAAGAGAGAGAGAGAGAGAGAGAGAGAGAGAGAGAGAGAGAGAGAGAGAGAGAGAGAGAGAGAGACAGACAGAGAAAAAGAGAGAGAGATGGTGGTAAAAATATAGATAAAAGAGTTTCTAATCAATGGTGGCAGTACTCACCAGAACATGTCTTATACAGCAACGCTGAAAAGTCAAATACCTTTAAAAAAAAATCATTTCAGCACTGCCTACCGCTTCTTTCAACCAGAGAAAAAGCCTTGCATTTCTCGTTTGTTTCAGACATCTTCTTCTTCTTTGTTCACCGGCTGAAAGTCCTGGTTGTTCGTCTATTTTTACTTTGGCTTTGAGCCAGGGCCTGAAAATTGCGTGTACATCCGTTTTACTGACTTATTTCTGTGCAGCTGGTTTTTCCACGCCACTCGGGCAGATGTAATTCAATCTTCGAAGGAAGTCCTCAATTAGTCGACTCCTACGACATGCTTGTTGGAGGGGGGGGGGGGGTTATTCTTGTTTTCCATACAATGGGACAACGAAACCCACACATGAAATATTATTTCAACTATATTAGTAGATTAATTCCCCGTTCATCTTCTCGGGCCCCATTGTGGGGACAAGCAGAACAGACCCACTGTCTCCAACACAAGCATGTCGTAAGAGTAACTAAATGGACTTTTCCTCGAAGTCGAAATGCATCTGCCTAAGAGGCGAGGAACCAAAAAAATCTCTATACAAATAAGCTAGGTCTGTAAAACTGATCTGCACGTAAAAGCCAGGTTCTAGGACAAGACAAAAGTCTAGAGGTGGACGAACAACCAGAACTTTCCTCCAGAGTCTACAGCCGGTGAATGCGAGGAAAAAGAAGATGGATTTTAATTTACTTGTTTTCGTGGGGTCTTCACCGTTGGCCGTTAATGTTGTTGAACCTCTGTATTGCTGATGTTACGTTTCCACGTTTCAAAGAAAAGATACATCAGCGTGATTTTCCAAGATGCTGGTAATGTAAGTCCTACCCTAAGAATACGGAAGATTTCAGATGCTGGTATTGGTTCTGCCACATCATAAAAAGGATACGCTACTAGCTTACCCCAAAAATAAAACTTAGTTAAGATTATCAGCTAGAATTTAGGACAAGAAATGTGAATTTCTTCTTGGGCACCTTTCCGTCTTTCAAGACGTCCTTTGTTTGTTTATTGTGATCGATTTTGTAAAGCTTGCAGAAACTTTGTTTTTTCTTACCAACTTTTTCTCTTCCCTATAATTTCCTAACCCTTTACAAACGTCTTTCAAGGGAACCGTTCCATACAGTGCTACGAGAAGAATTAGAACTCACAGCCCATGGCGATGGCGAGTGTGACTAAAAAGAGGCGCTCATGAACTGTTGTTGGAATTTTAAAATAGTTAACAATTTTGACAATAGTTAAAATACACTGATGGAGTCCAACGCACTCAGTCAGGCAATGCTGGGCCGTCTCTCCCCCCCCCCCCCCCACACACACACATACACAAATGTAGTCTGTTCTGGATCTCCCACATGCCCCGTTTCTTGTCGTGGCTTACACTCTCTCAGACTGCTGTTCCTCCATCTTTTGATGTTGCCCTCCCACTTATATAGAAGTCAACCTCTTGCTCTGTCGCCTTCGACCTTTCCTCCCAGTATGGAAAACACATTTGAACTGTCTTTTCAAAAATTCATTTCACTCGTATAAAACATTATGCAAACAAACTAAAGTGTTAAAACTGGTCATAAAGTTGTATTTAAGAAGTAAATTACAACATACCTTAGAATCGCTTTCAAAAATCACTGATGAAAAGGAATTTAATTGTAAGTAGATGTGCAAATGTGAAAAGGAAACAGGTTTATCAAGAACGCCCTTTAATACTTTAGTTTTCAGTTAAATTCCAGTTAACTGTGCATTTGCAGCGCTTTGTGGAAACCAGTCCTTATCTCTAGAACAGGGCTGCCAATGGGATTTTTGTGTGTTGAAAAACCCAGCTTAGCTGAACAAAAACCCAAGCAATACATAGACTAAGAAAAAAAAAAACCAGATTGTTAAAATGTAAAAAATTTATATTTACGAAACGAAACATTTACCAAGGATATATTTAAAAAACCCCCCCCCCCCCCCCCCCCCCCCCCCCCAACCCAACCCCCCCCCACCCCCCCCCACCCCCCCCCCCCCCCCCCCCCCCCCCCCCCCCCCCCCCCCCCCCCCCCCCCCCCCCCCCCCCCCCCCCCCCCCCCCCCCCCCCCCCCCCCGCGGCGTCAAATAAAAACCCAGATCTGGGGGAAAAAACCCAGCATTGGTAGCACTGCTCTAGCGTTAAATCAATGGTTTGTACTACACAATAGAGAAAAACTGTGGCCCACCGGATGCGTCATTCAGTCTATAATTAGACATAGAAACCAGTTAGTCAGTGGGTGTCTTTTCTGTTGAAACCGTGGCGCCTTCTCACTCACCTGGGGAAAAGTGTTTGCAGGTCACCAGTGAATTATGCTCAGGTGTGTTCCTAAATGTTGGCGTCTGTGTTTTGGGAGTTGTGTTCATAGGCGCTGGAACAGGGTGGAAGAAGGGAGGGGAGAGGCTAAGGCAGACTGACCTCTCTCTATCTACCCCGTCACCTAATTTTTTAGGAGCGGGAAGGGTACAGAACAGTGACCTCTGAGAAATCATCTTTAGAGAATAGAACGCACCCCCCCCCTCCCCCCCCCACCCACTTTTCCTTTCGTTTCAACAACCCAACAACGTTCCTGACATGTGAAGTGGTACACTAGGTCACGAACAAATTGGCCCATAAACATAGTTTCCGAACAAATTTGGACTCTACCCGCGTACAGCATCAGTTGTTCTCAGGTTTGCATGCATGAGGAGCACTCAGGAGGGCGAGAGAATGAGGAAGGGGTTTTATATTTGTACTTTTTTCAAGTGCTAAAATCAAAAAACTTTGTAGCAATCGAAGTGAAGTTTTCAATGAAAAGCATCCTCCTAACAAAGCTTGTGACCAGCAGAGCAGTGGACATTTTAAAAGACAATATGATGTATCGGAAAATTATCTAACAAAGAAACATGTTTGCAAATCATTATCTTGTGAAGAACACCCCCCATTGAGCCAACAAGCGAACCCCTTCCCGGGATACAACCAGAAATACCCACATAGTTGCCCGCTGTTCTTCATGCAATGCGAATCAACTTCGAAGGAGGAGTAGTCATCCTCCCCACAGTTCACCTTGACCATCTACCTGTGCCAACAGCTATCGACCATAAAAGTAAAGTTATACATTAAACTGTATATTATGTATTGTTTCTACTTTTATGATGTATGTGAGGAATTTCAACATAATCATTAATTAGCAGTGAGGGCACTGGATTTAGAAGATGCACATAACAGGATTAGATATGACGTTGTGGGAATAAGGTCTAACTGAGGAGTTTCAACATAATTATTAATTAGCAGTGAGGGCACTGGATTTAGAAGATGCACATAACAGGATTAGATATGACGTTGTGGGAATAAGGTCTAACTGAAGAGTTTCAACATAATTATTTATTAGCAGTGAGGGCACTGGATTTAGAAAATGCACATAACAGGGTTGGATATGACGTTGTGGGAATAAGATCCAACTGATGCCAGTGGCCAGATCCTGGATGCTTCCATAACACTTTATGGCCGTCTTTTGTTTTGAAAAAAAAAAAAAAAAAGAGTCTGCAGTGCGCAAGACACTTCTAGTGCAGAATTTCAATAGTCTCTCTCCATTTTCAGCCATGTGCCCAACATTATATTTTCCAAGACAAACTGGCCATGATGTTGAGTCCTACACCACGCGAGCATTGAAATCACAAAGTATGGAGATGCCGTCAGATTTAGTAATTGCTTTTACTGACTTATCCAGTTTCTCGTGAAATGAATCCTTTGCGTCCTCTGTTGAAGTTGGAGTGGGTGCATATGATGAAACCGCTTGAGATAGACAGTTGTAGCGATAATAATGTGTTATTTCCTACAGTTGGACTCTCAACTGATCCCAGCATTGAATTCCACTACATACTTCCAGATTTTTTCCTGGCCTCTGCCTTTCCAGAAGAATGTATAAATAATGTCTCTAATGGACCTATCTTCTCGCAGAGGTGTTTTCTGTAGGCCAGCAATATCTATGTCAGTTTAGCATCAATGACAGCCGTTGTCTCACATCACTAATTTCAATGGAAAACCCAGGACACATGGTCACCACTTTCCAAAAACCAAGTCGAAGATTAAAGTTATATTTCATTTCATTGTCTGGTGCATTGGATTTTTACAGACTGCGATTTGTCCTAGCTCCAAGCACCCACTGAAGCATACTAGATGTGGCGGATCAACGCCTTATTAGTTGGGTGCTGCCCAGCTTGAGGTGGGCGGTAGTTTATCAGTGACATTCAATGATGTCTCCCACCGTCAGAGTCAACCCGTGGCGCCCTCGTCTACGCCATGTGATTACGACTTTTACCCCGTAACTGCTTCCTCTCGATTTGTTTCCGAGACCAATTACGAATAGGGTTTGAGTTCGTCCTCTGCATAGCACAAAGCCAGGACAGTGTTGTTGAGACCATGTGTTGACTGTGCATCATGATCCCTCCCTCAACCTGCATTATTTACTCGAAAGGAAAGGTAACACCAGTACGGTAAGAACAAAGCACACTGCAGAAGCAGTACAGCAGTGTTCTATCTTTGGCCTATCGGAGCTTCCCTCATAGAACAGCTGCCAGCTAAAGCTAAGGACCTGGTATGTTCTGCCAAAACATAAAAGTTTTTAGTTTGCATTTCCACGTCCTAGGATCAGGCTAGTATCCTTCCTAGTGTGCTCCTCCACCCAAAGCCGTGAGCAAACTATAGGATGACAAGCAGTAACTGATTGACTGACTGACTTTCTACCCCACCAGGACATCACACAAGCGATAAACACCCGATGACACAATGTGTCACCATGTGGGTGAGGATCACCGTGGAGAGGTCCCAAAAACCGCGTTCAGTCTTTAGGCCATATTTATAGCCAGGCTTTATTGCGGCTCCTGGCAAGAGCCAGAGTAGGGCTTCAAATAACGAAAAATTTCATCCTAAAAAGGACGGGAAATATGATTAATAAAGCAGTAACTACGCTAGCAACGTATATATTATAACAAGTGGCGATTACCCACCGAGATGGTTACAAGGTAACCTGTCGTCCAATGCTTGTTGGTGTTTTAGGGGATGTGATTTGGTCAAGCGAGATAACTTGCATTGCATATACTGTGAACGGTTCCTTCCCTTTAACTGGACTATAGCTTGCATCCTCAATACACATTGGAGCTGCGAGTAGCACAGTGTATAACGCTTTCCTGGGGGTCTTGGGTGTAAATTCGCTGCGGTGGGGACATTTTATAATTAAATTTGGCTCTCATGTGAACCTAGTCTAAGAAAATCGTCGTCGTCTTCTTCTTCATCCTAATCTTCTTCTTCGACTTCTTCTTCATCATCTTCTTCTTCTTCTTCTTCTTCTTCTTCTTCTTCTTCTTCTTCTTCTTCTTCTTCTTCTTCTTCTTCTTCTTCTTCTTCTGCGTTCGTCATTAAAGAGTTTTGGCATAACTGTGTTGTAGTTCACAGCTCCTTTTGACCCAACACATCTAATTTAGCAAAACCCTAATTTGTCTTGTTTGGTGCAGTGGACGATTCCTTTTTGCCTCCAAAATGAGGCCCTGGAACCCTTAAGGGAAGGCACCAGGGAATGAACTGGGAAGTAAAGGAGGTCGATGTGATATTGACCCCATTACCTTCTGAAAAGTATGAGTCTTTGATTCTTTGCCGGATTTGCCTTTTATGGAACAATTCTCCCTGTGGGTTCCAGGTCTCCTTTTATGGAACAATTCTCCCTGTGGGTTCCAGGTCTCCTTTGGTGGAAACAAATAAAACCACTGCCTCCTCAACAAGTATGTCGTAGTAGTCGCCTAATGTGGGACTTCTTTCCTTCGATATCAGAGTGCATCTGTCTGAGCGGCAAGGAACCACCAGCAGCACACAAATAAGCCAGTAAAACGGATATACATGCACAATTCAGGCTCTGATAGAAAGCCGAAGTCCAAAATCGACGAACAACCTGGATTTTCCGCATAGAGCCGATGAACAAAGAACAATAAGACATATAGACTAGGTCGAATCCAAACGCAGTCAAGTCACGGGGACAGAGTTTTAACACATCACCTGCTATACAGTTTTAACACCATTGTCTGTATACAGAGTTTTAACACCATTGTCTGTATACAGAGTTTTAAAACATTGCCTGCTTTACAGTTTTAACACCATTGTCTGTATACAGAGTTTTAACACATCGCCTGCTGTACAGTTTTAACACCATTGTCTGTATACATTGTCTGTTTTAACACAATTGTCTTGCCCGGCTCTCTAGCTTAGTTGGCTAAACCGGATTGGGCGGAGACCGGGTGACGAACTCCTCGTGGTCCGGGTTCAATCCCGGGGGTAGGCAGAAAAGCCACATTTTCTCCCAGATTTACGGTATTTACAATGGAATCAAGGCTGAAAGGTTGCGATATCCATAATACCGAGCCTAGGCGTTAACAACTCATGGCTTCTGGATACTAAAACAAACAACAAACACCATTGAATGTATACAGATTTTTAACACATCGCCTGCTCTACAGTTTTAACACCATTGTCTGTATATAGAGTTTTAACACATCGCCTGCTGTACAGTTTTAACACCATTGTCTGATCTACAGAGTTTTAAAACCTTTGCATGCTGTACTGTATGTGATAAGTATCAAAGGTTAGTTGCGTATCCTTTACAGGACGTTGCAGAACCAACCCCAGCAGCCTCTAGCTGTTGTGTGGTTTCTCTAGGCAAATTTACATCCAGTAGTTTGCCATTTCTTTCTGGACGATCGGCCCCCTGATACCACTGTCGAAACCAACGCAAGGCGCACGGCCCGCAGCTGGGATCGAACCCGGCACCCCGGCATTACGAAGCGTTCGCATCGACTTAGCCACAGAGCCGACTGTGATAAGTATAGGCTGACCATTATTGCTTCAGCTGAAAACAGGACTCCCACTAATATTTTGTCCTGAAAGTTTACATAATATATATGTAATTATGTAAATAATTATTTATTTTTTTGCACATTTAAACAAGGCTTATTAAACTATTTGAGGCTTCGGATAATTTTTTGACTTGAGCAGAATGTCTGAAAGGATTCAAGCCCTATTGAATGGAGCAATAATAATATTAAATGTGTTATTTTTTTTGCTGATGTTACTATTATTGAATATTTCAACCAAACAATATATATGTGTGTTCGTGTGTTGGTATGTGTGTGTATGTATGTTTTGATATTGTCTGCAGCGGCAGCAATTGAACAGCAACAATGCAACTATGTCTACAAAATCAATAACAAAATCTTCAACATCCAAAACAACTGCATAATATCGTATTTAAACATTCACAATTCGTACAGTAAAGGAAGAATTTTGTAGAAATTGGGTCATACATTTTTATGGCCATGTTCTGATTAGCCGAAAAGGATCAATAAATGCAGTAATGAAAATTTGCAATGGTAATTTCTAATTTCAGGCAAGGGGTTTTCCATGTTCCCCAGCGAAAATTTTTAATATTGAAGATAATAGCGTCTTGTGAGAAATGCATTCAGTTGTAGATCTGTAACTCATCCGCATGTTCGTGTACCAAGATGCATTAAATGAAGACCTTAAAAGTTTGATCACATTACAATGACCGTGCCATTGTCTTGTAACCTGTCAGTGTTGTGTTAAGGATAACAAGAGTGCTGAGCACGTGACTTTCCGATGTAGACAAACACCTTGAGGTCAAGGTGTTTGTCTACATCGGGAAGTCACGTGCTCAGCACTCTTGTTATCCTTAGAAACAGGTGATGGTCATTGACAGGAGGCGAGTTAGTTGGTGGGACAGCTAACTCTATCAAATACCTTTAAACTCTACGACATGGTCATCGGCGGGTAAGAGGCGCCATAACCTTTACCAACCACCCCCCCCCCCCCCCCCCCCCCCCCGCTGCCTTGCAGGGTACGTCTCTTTAGACAAAGGCAATGGGTGTCAAACCATATACAAACCGGCGGAATTCATGGGGAAACCACAGCAGTATAATCCATAGAAAATCATTCTTCGAAACATAACGAATTCAGATAACGACATGAATAGGGATTCCAGTAGAATCATCTCGTCCGGTAGGGAGCATCACGTTCTACGGGTGATACCCGACAGTCATCCGGGTACTGTAGAAAAAGTAAATGGTAGGAAGTTTCTTGACAGTCTTGTTGCATGGCATGGAGGTGTGTCAGCACACGAACTGATACATGCCGCAGTAGATAGCAGATTGCGGTGAGGCATAAACGCCCACGCCAATGATAATAATTGATAATGATAATGGAATCAAATCCGAGGGGTTGCGGTATTCATAGTACAGAACTAAAGGGTAAACAACTCGTGGTTTCTGGATATTTAACACACACACAAACAAAAAATCAAATTGTTCCCCTGTGTTTTCAAACGTAAAGCATTCTAGTAACTTTTTTTTTCCCCTCAGTTTTTGTAACCTGTGTAGTATTCAGTGTCAGCGTCTTCTCTTTATCTATTGATTCACATTAAGCTACCAGTGCCAAACATGGACACTATCTAAGGCCCATATTCGCAGAGTCAGCACCTGCGAGATGAGATGCCTCAGAAAAGTAGCCATCCTAACCATCTTTGATCGAGTGAATAATGACACTATCAGACAAATTGTGGGAACGACACCTTGTACCAGATTCATTGAGAAACAGCAACTCAAGTTGTTGGCCATCTCATTAGAATGCAGCAAAATCAAATACCATCACAAGCATCTCAGAAGATCAGCTACAAGAGCAAGAGGACGGCCGCGAAAAACATGGATCGACAACATTAAAGACACTCAACGCCTTCATGGCATGACAATAGCCAGTGGCAGCCAGGGTGCACTGGATCGCAAATTATCCTCCCCCCCCCCCCTTTCCGCCGTCCGGAGCTTAATGGCAAAAGTAGTTTATGTTGATGTTGATAATGATGATGACTGATTCAACTGCATTTGTTTAACACTCTCCCCAAGTTCCACATTAGAGATTTTAACATAAACTTAATTGCTGTGTAATGATTTGGAAATTCTATGACGTCAGACGGGGTTTTCCCAATGAGAAGGGTGACGAGTTTGAATACAAGTTAGAAGAGAATTAGTTGGAAAGCATTGCCAAAGGGGGATTGTGAGTTTCACGTGAATGAGTGAATGATTGTGGGAAAACTCGTGAGGGAAAGTGGACAAGTGGACGTGAGAAAAAAGGAACAGTTATTCTGTGGGGGAAGACAGCGAGAGGAAGCGGGCAATGTGACTGAGCTAACGCTTGAGTGAACCTCAGCTAGCTGACCAATGCAGAAAAATAGCCGAGCGGACGAGGGAATTTTTTGATAGTTGAAGTCTCGACAGAATGTTTGCTGTGTATTAGTGACGACAAGAAGAAGTGAGTAGCAGTTACAAGTCCAAGGAAGATAAAGTGAATTTATCGCCGCATTAGTTCTCCATAACGTGGAAGAGATAGCAGCAGAGAAATACTTCCTAGACCAGTAAACAACAGTGACGAAGTCGATGCGACTGATCATTCAGCAAAAAATAATTTAGTGGTGTACAACTGGCCTTCATCTTGGTGTATCGTTACTACTAACTCAATCAACTGGGATAGGTGAGAGACCAGGTCACTGTAGTCCTAGGTTAGTTCGACGTTCGTCTTCTCAAACCCCGCCCACATACACACTAGCTTACGTCTGATTGGTAGTTCCTGAGCCCCGGGCCTTTCGCACACGGTTACAGGGGTGTTCCGCAATGCCGTTGATATCGCGTGTGTATATTTCGGCACGACAGCGCTTTTAACACTCCAAAAACATAAAGAAACTGGGTCTAACACAACCCTCTAGAGAGTGCTGCAACCTATGTCATAGGCATTCTCTTCTTCGAAATGAAAACGTGAATACCAGACATCGCAGAAACCAAGCAACAGAGCGGGACACACCCGTTATCTTTAGAAAAGTCGACCAGCCCAACAAACTTGTAAATGAAAAGTGACCTACTCTATTAGGGCAGACTAACATCAAACTAAACTAGTCCTAAAATAGACAAAGGAGTTACAGCCTATCTATTTTGTGCAGGCTAACTATATAAGATGGGTGAGCAGAGGAGGTCTTCATCTGTGAAGGTTAAGTGCCCTCATTGCCCTGCTGGTGATTTGGTGCAGGTGGCAGTGGTACAATTTTAAGTATTTTACGCCGACACATCAGTTATTGGAACACTTTCTATCATGATATTTTTTTTTCCATAGAAGAAAAAAAAAATATGTGCCGCTTTGCACCTTAAAGAGTCTAAAAAGATGCCGACACTCACACATTATCACTGAAAGAGGCAATTTTAACACTTCTTCTTCACTTCATTGACTGTAACCTCCAAAGGAAAGCTCTCGGTGTTCGTCCACCTTCATTCTAGAACCTGAGTGCTGCGTGCATATCGGTTTCAAATATCTAACTTTTTTATATGCAGATCGGTGGTTCCTTGCCTCTTAGTCAGATCTTCTTCAATTCTAAAGGATAATCTTAAAACGATGCTCTTACTGCGTAGCGTTGCATATCCCTAAACTAGTGATGTTTATCCAACAGTGTTTGTGCAGTGTTTGTGCTTCTAAATAACAGACACTTCTTTGGGGATAATTCTGAGACATACAGGAGGGAGAGTCAATAAACAAGTATGTTGTTTGGCTGTAAAAACGACACAGACGGTTATTTTTATTTCAGATGAAGTAGTCAATCTGAAAAGCAAATACTAACGCATGCAGTAAACATTAGGGCACAGCCGTGGAACGAACCCATGGAAGACCTTTGTGCCAGCAGGTAATCTTCTTATCATTTCTCTTGAATTAAGACCGGGTCATATATAAATGTTTGCTTAAACAATATACTTGTGCTTTAGGGGGGGGGGGGGGGGTGTCATTTTTTTTTTAGACTCACTCACCGTTTATTAATAAACAAAATTCTACATTTATTAAAACACTGTAATTTCTGGTTTTGGAAAATCGTGATAATTTTCCTAATTCCAATTACCGTTCCCCATTTCTTGCAACTTATAAGCTACAAGTCTGTCATTCTAGCTGATGTTCTTAACCAGGGTTTTTTTCTGAGTTAGGGCTTATATTAAAAGTTTCCGGAAAACCTTGTTTTTTATTTTTTTATTTTCTGGGTAGGTGAAGAATGGGGAACACGAAAGTAGCTTCGTTATCATTGCTCTTGTTTTGAAGAAAAAGAGATTGTACATTGAGCTGGCAACGGCTTTCAACGTCAATGAATTGATATTTTTATTCTGCCTTTCTAGCTCCAAACGGAGCATAGGCCTTTAAGCAACTCACGCCAAGTCGTTCTCTCCTTCGCTATCGCATGCAGCTCTCCCCATGTCCTTTCCATCTGTTTAACCTTACTCCTTATCTCGCTTCTCCATGTGTTTGTTGGTCTTCCTTTATTTGTATGCCCCTGTGGGCTCCAGCGCAAAGACAGTATAGTTATAGTATACTACAGTTTTCTCAGCGACGTCCGTGGCTAAGGCGTTGCGAGTCCGACTCGTAATCCAACGTACCGCGATCGAAACCTGCGTGGGCTGCGTGGATTGTTATCGTGGTATGGGACGACGCAGGTCGACCCAGCCTCAAATGGGTACCAGGATGGGCTGTCCTGGGAAAGTAAAGACGGCCGGCGTAATGCTGTCTACATTACCCACCGAGTGCCGATTGGTCTGTAAAAATATGGGTGCTCTTCCCATATATGCCCGATGCGCCTAAGGGCGTGTAAAGGGATCTATACTTACTCTTTACTTCCAGTTTTCTCAGCATGTGTACTGTCCAACATAATTACAAGAGGAAAATGAAGGAATTTGTTCACAGCCCAACGCACATTTCTTGTAAATTACTTTGCTCTGTGTTCCCCCTTTTATTTTCTGCTTTTGGTAAATTAAATTTCTATTGTACAATCCTAAATGGGTTTTAGGCCAGAATATCAGCCCCAGCACTGCCGCTTGCTCGCGTGTGCCATCTACAGTTGACCCACTCGAGAGTTTGAAGATTTTTGGCATCATTTCATGTTAGCCACTCCACACATTTATTGAAAATTGCTTATTTCAATCCTCTAATCTTAACTCTTGAAGCAAAGTCTTCAGACTCTCAAATCGCAGAGGAGAGACGGCATATTTGAATGTTTATAGCTTTATTTTATTTGGATTCAACCCACTCTGGCGAGAAATTGGGCGTCCTATTCGATTTCAGGCTCCGTCTTCCAGTTCTCGAGTGATGCTGATCCGTGGCGCACACTGTATATAATGCTGCTGTTCTCACACTCTTATAGATACATGGATAAATAACTGGTCCTGTGGATATGACAGTTGTTATACATAATGATAAAGTATATGAAGAAAGAACAAGTAATAGAAGAGGAAGAAAACCTCTGGCTCTGCTTCAATTATGCCTGAGTGACAGGGCTTTTTGCAGCGACCTATTTAATGGTAGGATTGACACTTGTCCAAATCATTTGATCTGTTGTCTCTTGATATAGCTTTATACTGGCTCTATCCCAGCTTCTTTCCTGATTCTATTGTTTCTGTTTCTGTCTCTTTTAGCTGTATATATAGGATTCGTCGTAGACATTTATATTTAGTTGTTTCCATTGTGCTTTTTTGTTGTTGTTAATGTAAACAATAGGCATTTGCAACAAAATTTTGATACAAATATTGTGTTGAATAGTATTATTTCGGTGTCAATTGTTGCCAGTTTGTTCTGTCATTTTTTTTGCTTCGGTTTAATAGTTTGATTTACTTCGTTACATCTGAGATCTATCTTTGCTTGGTTTTTCCATTTGATGATACAGTACTAGTGCTCATAGATGCTTGGAGTTTTCTGCTTACCTGAGTTGGTTTTCTATGCATAACTTAATTGTTTGTTCTTGAGTGGTTCTACCATTTATCAAACATAGGAAAACAATAGTTGCTTTTCCGTGGCGAAGAACTAAAACTTTTGGCCTTGCCCTCAGATTGTCGTGTGTTCATTTCATGGTGTGATTCACAAGTGTAATCTTTCCTGGCGATCGTTGCTGGTGTTACGGATTTCGTATTTTGTGTGACGCTTTTGGCTAACCGCTCAGCAGAAATAAGCCGGGCCAAATGAGATTAACAACTTCTTAGAATGAAATCGTTCCTCTCAACTTTCGTGTCCAAGCGGTAAGATGTTGATGCTGACCTCAAATTCCGGAAACCAACTTTTCCAAAATCGACTTATTATCATATGCATTCATTTGTTTTTAAGCCTTCTTGTCAGACGGCCACCTTTTTTTTTTCACATCCTAGGTGTCCTTCCCTTCCACTGAATTCTTTTAAAACACAAATTGCATAATGTGTCCCTACCTCACTTTCTAATTAATTCATTTACGAAATTTAATTCGGCTTTAGACGTCTTACCTCAAATTATCATGAAACCCAATGGGGAAAATTGGGGCTGCTGTGAATTTTCATACAAGTCGAAATCCTCAGCTATTCGTATTGACGTTTGGCATTGCATAATGAAGAGCAAAAATAGATTTCTGTCAGATTCGGTCAGAATATATAAAATGTATAGTTTTACGTTCAGTTAATTTTCTTTTCTCTTCACGTTAAGGTTTTAACAGTTGAGGGGCGACACGGTTGGCTGGATCGCTCTTATTATGCTCTAGGGAACTTTTTTTTCGTGACGCTGCAGACCTGCATATATTAAGTGTTGTCATACAAGAGCTGAAAAAATTTTACACACGAATTTTAGAGAAATCTGGAACTAGAAAGAAATTCCACAGGAGTGCGAAAATGTTACCATTATAAAACTTTATATAAAACAGATTTGGAAAAAAAAACTGTAATACACGGAGAGGTATAAAAATACTATAACCCCATATGGGTTCCGGGACCCCATTGTAGAGAAAACAAGAATAGACCCCCTGCCTTCCCTACAAGCATGTCGTAAGTGTAGACTAATAAGGGATTTCTTTTGAAGTCGGAGTGCATCTGCCTGACAGGCAAGGAACCACCAGTCTGCCTACTAATAAGTCAGATCTGTAAAACACTTCTGTTCTATAATTGGTCTAAAGTCCAGAGGTGGATGAACAACCAAGACTTTCTGCCGGAGTTTTTAGCCGATGAACGGCAAGAAGAAGATGACGTCAGTACTATCATTAACCAAAACAATTTTCAGCTGAAATATTCTCAAGAGGTTGACTCCGAAACTTGATAGTAAAATTATACAAACAAACAAGCAATGGGAAATCATACATTGACAATATCTTCACGCTGAGTAAAATAAACAAACTAAGCAAAGAATTGAAAACTTGCAGTGTAAACGGTCTTCGTGGATTTAAAAAAAAACAACAACAGGTTTTTGTTTGACCGAATAGGGAATCAATGTGGAAGATTTTGCATCATTGTAGCTACCAAAGCAAATAATAGATGTCATCTGGACACATTATTCCCAAGTGGGCATCTGACAAACGTAGGTAAATGACGTTTCTTACGAAATTGGGGTGTGTGTGCAAGGAACCAACTGTCTGTACTTAAATAAGCTAATCGGTACAACGGATATGTTCGGAAAACTGAGGTGCTGGAATAAGCCGGGTGTCAATGACTTTAAGTAGTAGCATACCGCTACTGAACGATAACAACAACTACAATAACACGAACGGTGGAGTGAGGCAAACAGCTAAACTACTGAGACACTGTTACCAATTTGTTCTGATTTGAAGAAAAGGTAAATAGTTTATCGCAGAACATGCGGTGCTTGCGACATTGTTACTATGCACAGCTGAAAATACATGTCTTGTTTCTGTATGTAATTATTTTGACAACGGCCAAGACCGAAGACTTCTTCTGCGTTCGATATCAGTCATGCTAAACATTGATTCCCGTCTGGGTCACAAATAGGATTGTGCGTTTAAGGTCGCCACCGGTCCCCCATAGCTTCTCTTGCAATGTGGCTCCTTTGGGCCGGATCCACAGTCTTTGCTGGGAGAGGTTAGGACAGTGCTGCAGTATATGCTCAGGGGTCTGTCTTTCTGCTCCACAATCACAGGCAGCAGATTCTTTTATGCCTATCATGTACATGTGTGCTCGAAGACCACAGTGTCCAGTCCGAAGTCTAAAAATTGATGTTTGTTCTTTCCTGTTGAAAGACCGAAGACAACTTATGACGAACATCAAGAAGTGACAGTCATCAATCTTGGAGAGGTTGTGACAAATGGAAAGATTTAGGGGAAAAAGGATGCAGGAAGACACTGCGCGAGATTATACTTGACACCTGCCTGTCATGGAAGGGTGTTAGCAAAGTATAAAGTTTCACAAGTTTTGTAACTAAACGTTTATTTTCTCAGTTAAACTATAGTAACAAACAATAATACCATCATAGCAGCAGTGCAACAAAGTAGAATGGATTAACTGTGGCTTCAGTTTAATCTCAATAAATACAATTTTTTAAAAATCATTTATTATTGTTTGTATTTTAAATTACGTATATTGGCACTGGCACACTGGTTTGTCCAAGGGCTAAAATGCTGGTAAGACGGGTCTTTTTTGGTCTCAAAATCTGTTTAGATACTTATGGTAGTAGAGGATGTTAATCAGGCCTTGGTGTCAGCATGCGAACTGGTTTGCATGTTTTTGGGGCTTTGGAGAAAACTGACGTGCACCATGTGGCCAAGCACTTGATTTGATGATGTTTGTTTTTGTATCCAGAAGCCATGAGTTGTTAACCATTAGGCTCGGTATTATGGATATCGTGACCTTTCGGCCTTGATTTCCTGCCTACCCCCGGGAGTGAACCCGGGCCACAAGGAGTTCGTCACCCGGTCTCCGCGCAATCCGGTTTAGTCAACTACGCTAGAGAGCTGGGCTAAAAATGAATCATAATTTGTTTGTTTTAGTATCCAGAAGGCATGAGTTGTTAACCCTTAGGCTCAGTATTATGGATATCGCAACCTTTCGGCCTTGATTCCATTGTAAATGCCGTGAATTTGGGAGAAAATGTGGCTTTCCTGCCTACCCCCGGGATAGAACCCGGACCACAAGGAGTTCGTCACCCGGTCTCCACGCAATCCGGTTTAGCCAACTACGCTAGAGAGCCGGGCGATTTGATGATGGGTGTGATGACCGTGTTTTGCATTGTTGCCCACGGTCATGGCAAGCCGGGCAGGAAACCCGTGCAAGAGACGACGGCAAAGGGTACTTGTGGCTGAAGAGATGAACAAGAAAAGACTCTTGGACAATTGAGGAAGACGGTTGTGAAGTGTTTTCTTCTTCTTCTTCTGCTGCTTCTTAGTCTTCTTCTCTTTCTTCGGGTTCACCAGCTGTAAACTCTGGCGGAAAGTTCTGGTTGTTCATCCACTTCTGGACTGCAGTCCTGTTCCAGAACCTGAGTGTAAACGTTGTATGAATGATTATAGGATTCTGTGGAAGAGAGCAGTGATGGCTGTGATTGAATAAACTGTGACTGAATCGAGTAGAAGAATCAGAAGGAATAAATGTGCAGAATGTACATCGGAGCCTGAATGCCCTTCCGCGTTGTCAATTGAAGACAGTTGTGTCTGTTCCCAAGCGGGTAGTTGTGCACGTGTGCGACAAGGTCACGTGAAGCAGAGACGATATTCAGATTGTAGAAAACCTAGCCTGGAAGCCAAGATATAATCTACGAAGTTTGAAACCAGTCAACATTATTACATTTGTGATGATTTTATAATAGTTAAAGAAGATAATATAAGATGATTGTTTCTCTAGTGGTTTCCATGCCTGTGGAACTACCAGAGCTTTCCGGTGGAGTTTACAACTG